>CAUYQG010141077.1:0-10918 GCA_963574415.1 Tarsius wallacei
TTCCAAGTAGCTGGAACTACAGGCGCACGCTACCACGCCCAGCTAATTTTTTGATTTATTGTAGAGATGAGGTCTCGCCAAGTTGCCCAGGCGGGTCTCGAACCCGCGGGCTCAGGCAATCCACTTACCTCGGCCTCCCCAAGCGAGGGATTACAGGCTGAGCCACCGAGCCTGGCTCATTCTTTTATTATACCTGCCTTGACCCAAAAAGTCAGAAAAAAAAATTGAGAAGAAGTAATTGCAATGTATTCCCTTGGTAAGAGTCAGAATTTTCCACTACCACTTGCCCTAAGGGCATTGACATGCCCCATCAGGAAAATAGTACTGGATGTGATCATCAGAACATTGCTGCCTTGCTACCTGCTTTTCACGCACAAAACCTTGTGTCTGACATTCACAGAAGCCTGCGCACAAAGAGAAATTGTTGTGTCTTCATTTGAAAAATACTCAGGGGATCTTTACTTTCATAGATCTTTGAACTCCTTAAGAGAACCTGCTTTCTACTTGACTGCTACTTAAAAGAATGAAACAGTCACATAGCAAGTTAATCAAAAGTTTTCAATAATTAAGCTCTTTTTTTTCCCTTTGAATTGGAGTCTCACTGTGCTGCCCAGACTGGAGTGCAGTGGCACACTCATGGCCACCACAGCCTCAACCTGCTGGGCTCAGGCAATCCTTCCGTCTCAGCCTTCCAAGTAACTGGAGTTATAGGCACACACACACACACCTGGCTAATTTTTTGATTTATTGTAGAGATGAGGTCTCGCCAAGTTGCCCAGGCTGTTCTCGAACCCGTGGGCTCAGGCAATCTCCTCACGTCGTCCTCCCAAAGTGCTGGGATTACAAACTTGAGCCACTGCGCCCAGCCATAGATATAATTTTTCATGCAGCATATATATAGTATAGATACCACCTTATATTCATAGAGTATCTTGAATCTAAAATGCTCCAAAATGTTGCTCAAAGGAAATACTCACTGGAGCATTTTAGATTTTGCATTTTCAGATTAGGGATTCTCAACCATAAAGCAAATATTCCAAAATTTAAGAAAATCCAAAACGTTTCTTGTCCAAAGCATTTTGGATGAGGTATGTTCAACCTGTGATATGTTGACTATGTTACCTGGAAAATTTAATCTTAATATTTATTGCTTCAAAAACACATGTTCTTTCCAATTCTTATCCTCTATACTTCCATTGTAACACCAGAATAAATGCAAAGACAGTATTTTTGCATCCTCTTATAGGTTGTCCTTAATTTGAATATTTGATTGGTTGGCCTGGTTAAATGTGTCACAATATGAGAGTATGAGCCTACGGTTTATATATGGAATTGTTGAAATCACGGTATATGTTGAGCAGTTATAGTACAGAATCAGGATAGTGTTTATAGATAGAGGATCTCTGTGCCACTTTGGACAGAGAAGTCTTGTCTTCTCTATGAATCACCTCAGACATCAAAGGAACAGTGTGTATGGCATTTTAGCTGTTGAAGATGACTAAAGTTTAGAATATGGTACTTTCTTGTCCTGATTATCTGTTAGATGTGCTCTCTTCAGTGTAGTATAAGTAGAATTTTATTAAATGAAAGGTTCTAGTTTATTCAGTCTGATATTGCTGCTCGTTGCGTAAGCATTTCCAGCAGGAATTTCACCTTAACTTACTGTGTCCCTGCAGTCAAGAGCAAGGATGATCTTTGCCTCTTGAGAGTATATATTGACAAACTCTATGCCAGCTTGTGACTACAGTGCTTACTTGAACTATAGGGCTGTTTCATGCACTGGAGTTTAAAAAGCAAATCATATTCTCTCCAAATTGAAAAGCTCTGAAGTGCAGAAAAATTGGAACTAAATTGAAGTTTTAACACATTTAGTGTTTACTTTTTGGACAGGATGGCTGTTTTTGCCATTTTGTGTATAACTGGTGAGAGTTACAATTCATTATAGAGAATAAGTCTGAAAAATGAAGATTTGATTTAACAATACCATCTGTAATTCTAGGGAAAATTTGCTTATTCTAATTTTTAGCTGCCCTTGCATAAGACTTCCAAAATCACCATAGTTGTTTTTCAGAAAGTCTTGGAGAACTGTTGTACACTCCTTTTAACATCTGGTAGTTTCAGTGATTGTGTACTCATTCAGCAATATTGAGTACAAGCAGTTGGCTGGGCACTGCTCTCAAGGTGCATGTGAAACATTGGCTGTATCTATTACTGGGTCTATGTTATAGCAGTTTACTTTATGCACATCAAAAAAAGGAGCTCAGATCTGGACCTCTAAGGGGTCAGTTGAGTTAAAGATCTTCAGGTTATATAAGAGGCTTGTTCATTTATTTCATAATTCGAATTTCAAAAGGTGTACCAAAGGGTATAAAGTAAAAAGTCTCCCTCCACCTATGCCCCAGCTACCCAGTGTTACAGTTTGTTAAAACCTTCTCAGAGGTATTTTCTTATACCATTGATAGCCCTATATACATGATGTTTCACACCTTTTCCCCCCAAGATAAGATACAAAGTGTCTTAAAGGAAATTTTTACTTTAATATGGAGAGTTGTCTCATCTTTCTTTTTTTGTCAACAAAAAACTGATATGAATCAACCACATGTGTGAGCATATTAGTAGAATAAATTCCTCTGTGGGGTAAAGAGATGCTATGTAATTCCTATATGTATATTACCAATTTGCTCACCAGAGTTTGCAACTATTGTTTCCTTTGAATGTACTCAATAGCGTGTGAGTGACATAGTGGCTACACGGTCGGGAAGCATAGATGAACTATAAGTAATAGATGGGGTATTAATACTGCATAAATAGTATGTTTAGTGATGTTACATACATTTAGTGTTTGTCCTTTGTTAGCAGTGCTCTGACAATGGATTTTCATTAATGTCTGCACATGCGTCCGATGAGTATGTCTAGTGATTTGTACCTTTTTTTAACTGAAACTGCAAAATTTTCAAGCCCTATAGTCTTACAGTACAAGAATCCTTGTTTCTGTACCTTCTTGCCAACCAGGTGTATCTTTTCAACTCTTGTTATTTGTCAAATCAATTGTTTTAAAAAGTGATTTTTCTGTTTAGTTTCATTTGTCATGTGTGAGGTTAATTGAATATATTTTATTTTATTTTATTTTTTGAGTTGGAGTCTCACTCTCGCCCAGACTAGAGTGCAGTGGCCGCTCCGGGCCACCGCAACCTCAACCTGCTGGGCTCCGGTGATCCTTACGCCTCAGCCTTCCAAGTAGCTGGAACTACAGGCGCGCACTACCACGCCCGGCTAATTTTTTGATTTATTGTAGAGGTGAGGTCTCGCCAAGTTGCCCAGGCGGGTCTCGAACCCACGGGCTCAGGTAATCCACTCACCTCAGCCTCCCCAAGCAAGGGATTACAGGCTGAGCCGCTGAGCCCGGCTTTGAATATCTTTTAAAACAGCCATTTGTTTCCTGTTGCTGATAATTTAGTTTTATAATGGAATCAACCATGGCATACACAACCTGGTTCCCCTCACTATGTCTTGTGTATATATAATAAGCCTTAAAAAATGTTACTCAGTATTGCTAATATGAAAGTATTCTTCAATGTGAAAGCTTGGGGACTTGTCTGAGCATATAGGGTCAGATTCTTTTTAGAATTATATATCCTTAGGTTTCCCCAAGCAACATTCTCTTCCTTAGTAATTCAAATTTTGTGTCCATCCAGAGAGTTTTTATAACCCTGAAACAGATTGATCATCTTACTTGTGAAACAGATTGATCATCTTACTTGTTTTAATAGAATTTTAAGTATTTGAATTGTTTACAGGTTTGTCTATTTTTTTAAAATTGTGTTAGAAGACAGAGGTATCTGTAGGTACCATGGTTGTTCATTTTAGCTGTCTTTTTTCTCCCAATTAGTTGGTGACAAAGTTCCTGCTGATATAAGATTAACTTCCATCAAATCTACAACTCTAAGAGTTGACCAATCAATTCTCACAGGTAAATATTTTATATTGGAAGGTCATTGAATTTCTGAAGCTATTCTTAATAGACGTTAACTCTTATCCCACTGTCACTTTATAGTATCCTATCTTAATCCTCTCTAGGATAAACTTATTTCTTAGTGCTTTTATCCATTGGACTTTTTGCAATATGGTTTTAAAAGCATGGTTTAAAAATAAAACACACTTGGCTTATTATTCCTAATTTCAAAAACCATTAGCCTTTATTTTCAAAGAAAATCATTATGTTTTTGCATTTTTACAAAGGATACAAATTGCTTCATTAGTAGAGATAATAATCTTAAGGTTAAATTATCCTTTTTCCAGGAAGGAAAAATGGACTCTAGTGCTGTAATTTTTTTCTTTGGAGAACTGTTTAGATCTAACATATTTTACAGTAATCAAATGTACAATTAACAAAAGTTAGCCCCTATAAGAGGTGAATGTTTTGCTACCTGGGTTTGCACACTTACTAATACATTTTGAATTGTTTGGAACATTTTCCCGTCTTTATGTGATAAAGGCACAATCTAGGGTGGAGGACTCATATTAACTGGAAGTAAGGTTGTCAGAAGATTAACTTTAAATACAATGCTAACCTAGATTAAATAGTGGGTAAATATAAAATCTAAAAGCTATCAAAACTTATCTGATCATCAGTTTTAAAAAGCAATGTCATAGAGTAGTAATGTGAGTAACCTGGACTCTATATTTTTTCATTGTTTCTTTATGAATAGCTTATCTATTAAAACTCCCTATTAGCAGCAACAAGCTGGAAGCCAGTTAAACAATAAAATGTTGGGGAAATAATTGGATTGTATGTATAAAATTCTCATGGCAACCCTGCAAAAATTATTGGCATCTACAAACTTAATAGAGGTCCTTAAACGTCATCTTATGTTAAATAAATTAGACTGTAGTTTGAGGCTGAGTTGTAAAACCAGGTTTTGGTCAAATACTGAGAGTGAATTTTGTTACCTGTGATTTAAATTATCAAATGGTGACATTGAACTTAGCCCAGCTTGACCCTGATTATTATCTCTTGAGTGAAGTTGAAACCAAATTCAACAAGACATTTAAAAAGTTCTCAAAAGTAGCTCTTTATACCATGTGATCCTTTTAGTGCAATTAAAGTATTGGAGTGTATATATGTTAAGGTATACAACATATGTATGTAAATATATAGCCATAGTATCAATATGAAGTGATCACAGAAAATAATTATTAGGATTTTACTTAAAAGTTTTTCTTTTATTATGAAATTGTCTTAATTTTTAATCCTGACATTCTTTGCTCTGAAATTAATTTCTATTACTAAGTTTTACTACTTTACCACCTTTGAATGAATTGGGACTTTTGTCCTTTTCCCCATATTGATGATATCATCCTAAGGGTAGTAATGGGTTGGCATGGATGAGGGTTTCCAGGTTCTAGCTGTGGATTGCAGAGATCTAACCATCCCTTCTGTTTCATACCTACTTAGGTGAATCTGTCTCTGTCATCAAGCACACTGACCCTGTCCCTGACCCCCGGGCTGTCAACCAAGATAAGAAGAACATGCTCTTTTCTGTAAGTACTTTATCAGATGCATTTTTATTTGGAGGCATTCCCAAAGTTGTTTTGTTTTGTTTTGTTGGGATCCCACTCTGTTGCCCAGGCTGGAGTGCAGTAGCATGATCATGGCTCACCCCAGCCTCCAACTCTTGGGCTCAGGCAGTCTTGTACTTCAGCCCCCAAGTAGCTGGGACTAGAGGTACATAACCACACCTGGCCTTTTTTCTTCTTCTTCTTCTTTTTCTTTTTGGTAGAAATGAGGTGCCTATGCTGGTCTGGAACTCCTAGCCTTAAGTGATCCTCCCACTTCGGCCTCCCAATGTGCTGAGATTACAGGCTTGAGCCACTGTGCCTGACTGTCATTTTCAGAGTTCCAGTAGTCCACAGATACTATATTTTCATTGCCTACCCTCAGTGGTCAGACTTTAGACAGTATTGCCTATTATTCCAAAGGATAATCACATTCTTCGTGGTCAGTCTCAGATGTCAGAAAACATTTGTAACATATTAATGGTGGAATGTGTGGCTTAGATATCTTTTGTTTTAATTGACAAGTGTTTGAGGACAAAAAGAAATGATCAGGTCAAACATCTTTAATTAAACTCTCATCTGCAAACATATTTGAAAAGTAGATTTGTTGGAAAAGCCTTAGCCTATAAAGAGGATTTTCAAATGATGTGGATAACAGCTGCTGTTTATATGTGGTTCACAATAAAATGTGTGTATTTAAAGAGAAAAAGCAAAGTTGGAAAACCATTACTAATGGTGAGTCTAGGTGAAAAAAGTATATGAATGTTCATTTTACTATTTCTCTTTTTCTGTTGATTTCCATTTTTTTTTAGATATGGGGAAATGCATGAGTTTTGGTTATTTGGAATCTAGAATGGTTTTCAAGTTGTAGGCTTTTGTGGGTTTGTATGAAAGAACCTAATTACCCCTAGTAGGTAATTTACTAGAGAGGTACAATGAAAACAATGAAGCCATATCCTTCCAACACTAAAAGTGGGGTGGAAAGAGAGTGCTCACATTTGATTGCATTGATTTTGGATTCTGGTGCTTGAGCAGAGACCCTCAAAATAGCCCATGGGGCTGGGTTGCCCTTCTTATTATCACTGATAAAAGTAGGGGAGGTTGAGCTGTTGGGGCCAGAGGTAGAGAATGCTTAGAGTTGAGAGCTATATTGAGTTTGAAAAATTGGGAATGCAGAGGAGTTTGAGCACCGCAAAGTCCCAAGGTGGTCTGCGAGCTGAACTGAGTGTTGTGAATAGAGAACCTGGTGGGTCAATGTAGAGCTGCTCTAGTATAAATAGGTACCACATTGAATCAAAATTGAGGAGAGATGTGTCATTGTTCATTGTCGTAGTTGTATGGTGGGTTGCCTAAACTATAGCCATTGGAAGGCCCAGTAGAATGTGATGAGAGAACCTGGGTGCCCTAGTAAAAATCCAGCGTTAGTATGTAAGTTGGGATGTGATGTTAAATCTTGTGACCACTTCTCCTCTCTTCTGTTCTAGGGTACAAACATTGCTGCTGGGAAAGCTATGGGAGTGGTGGTGGCGACTGGAGTTAACACTGAAATTGGCAAGATCCGGGATGAAATGGTGGCAACGGAACAGGAGAGAACACCCCTTCAGCAGAAACTAGATGAGTTTGGGGAACAGCTTTCCAAAGTCATCTCCCTTATTTGCATTGCAGTCTGGATCATAAACATTGGGCACTTCAATGACCCAGTTCACGGAGGCTCCTGGATCAGAGGTGCTATTTACTACTTTAAAATTGCAGTGGCCCTGGCTGTAGCAGCCATTCCTGAAGGTCTGCCTGCTGTCATCACCACCTGCCTGGCTCTTGGAACTCGCAGAATGGCCAAGAAAAATGCCATTGTTCGAAGCCTCCCTTCTGTGGAAACCCTTGGTTGTACTTCTGTTATCTGTTCGGACAAGACTGGTACACTTACAACAAACCAGATGTCAGTCTGCAGGGTAAGAGGAAGTAATTTAAGAGTCTTTCTTTCCTGTGATAGTTCTTTGTTCATCCTGCCAATATGCCTTCATACCACTAAAACCTTAATTGGTCATTTGCTACCTCTATGGATATCAAAGCTGAATTTCTAATATTTTAGAAGACTTAATCATTTAATTTCTAAAACTAATGAAATAGAGGATATCTACATAGTTAATGTACTTGTATTAGGGAGATGACTAGAGGCATTCTGTGTATCTATCATAGATGACTTTTTTATTTTCCTGATCCTCTGTCTCTAGGTGTGTGTATGCTAACAGACAAGTTCTAGAGGAAGCTGCTAGTTAAACTCCCTACCTGAAGTCCTAATTGGTATTTCCCTAAAATGTTGAATGAAGTGTGCTTTCTTCCCGAAATATAAATATAATTGTCCCTCTGTATCCATGGGGGATTGGTTCCAGGACCTCTTCCAGATGCCCACAATCTACAGATGCTCAAGTCCCTGATAAATGCTTTAGTATTTGCATATAACCTATGTGCATCCTCCTGTATATTTTATTTTATTTTATTTTATTTTATTTTATTTTGGAGTTGGGAGTCTCACTCTGTCACCCAGACTGGAGTGCAGTGGTCGCTCCCGGCCACTACAGCCTTGACCTGCTGGGCTCTGGCGATCCTTCCGCCTCAGCCTTCCAAGTAGCTGGAACTACAGGCGTGCGCTACCACGCCCGTCTAACTCCTGTATGCTTTAAATCATCTCTAGATTACTTAGTATAATACCTAGGATAATACAAATGCTATATAAATCCTGGTTATACTATATTTTTCCCTAACATTTCCCATCTGCAGTCTGGTTGACTTCACGATGTGGAGCTCACAGATATGGAGGGCCAACTGTAATTGCTTATAACTTGCTTCATTTTGTGTGTTTTATATTTGACCATCTTTTGGTAAAATAAGAAACCATTTAAACCTGCCCTTAGAAAAATAAGAACAGCATAAATAATACAATAATGATTCAACTGAATTAAGTTCTTTTATATTCAGTTTCTCTAAGCTTTACTTGGTACAAGTCAAAGTATAATTTTCCAAAAGGTATACATGGCTCATATCAGATTTTATTCAGCTCATTAATTAGGAAGAGAATCTGTAAAACTGGTTACAAGAACATTTGAGGAGGTATTCAATATTAGAATAGGGTTGAAGCCGGGCTTGGTGGCTCAGCCTGTAATCCCAGCGCTTTGGGAGGCTGAGGTGAGTGAATTGCCTGAACCTGTGGGTTCAAGACCCGCCCGGGCAACTTGGCGAGACCTCATCTCTACAATAAATCAGAAATTAGCTGGGTGTGGTGGCGCTCGCCTGTAGTTCCAGCTACTTGGAAGGCTGAGGCGGAAGGATCACCGGAGCCCAGCAGGTTGAGGTTGCAGTGGCCGGAAGTGGCCACTGCACTCCAGTCTGGGCAACAGAGTGAGATTCCAACTCAAAAAAAAAATAGGGTTGGTTGGTTAGACTACAAAATGATTAATGTCCTTATAGGGAAATAAAATTCTGATTATGCTACAGGATACAAATCTATAACTTCACATAAAGCAGCCCTTATTAATAAGTAACTCAAACATTGCTAGAGTGAGCTTTTTAAATAATGCTGTATGACATTGAAAAAATGGCAGTCATCTTTTTGGCCTTCGGGTTTTGTATTTTTTTTTTTTTTTAAGCATTGGAATTTGTTTTTGTTATAAGCATTTTAACTGATTCTTTATCCTGACAATTTTAAGTTTATGATGATTTTTAGATATAGAACAACCACTGACACCCCCCCCAAAAAAAAGAAAAGGAAAAAAAAAAAAAACTCTGAATTGACAAGAGCTGAAGTGTTCACCTCTCAAGCAGTAAACTTCTAGGTTTGTCTTAGGTTTCTCCAGAAAGTGAAGGGTTTGACTGAGTTACTTACTTGCTCACTCCTTGGAAACGAAAGTTTGAATGAATTGGCAAAAAGCTAGTATTGTCACATTGGTTGTTTTGGGGAAAGGGAATTTCTTGTTTACTATTTAATTTCCCCTAGTTAATTGTTTAAACTTAGACTGAAAGCTTTAATTCCTCACAATAGTTATGTCCGTGAAAAGTAGGCTATGTGTGAAATTATAACTTTTTTAAAAAATTGTTTCCATTTGTTCATTAAACATTTTTTTAATTATAAAAAATGTTTTTTGTTCTTTTATTCTCCCTTGAATGGCTTGGTTTAAATTTATTTTTTATAGTAAAGAAAAAACCTGCCTGTTCTGAGTTTTGTTCCACCTCACAACGGAAGGCTGGTGCTACTTGGTATTCCACAGGAGATTTCTTGCTGTGGTATTGCATAACTGCCCTTGACTTTGTAAGATTTTCATTCTGCATATCCTAAATTGTTGACTCGCTCACAGTAAAAAATGACCAAACACATTTAGATTTAGCTAATGTAGTTTAGAATTCTGAATGTCTTTTAGGATATTTTGGACTTCGGTATAAACCCAGATAACTTCACTTTTCATAGCTAGAGTATCATTAAAGAAATAGCATCATGTGTAGTAATAATGATGCCACCTTGCTTTGATATTCCCTAGAGCATTTTGTTTTTTACATGTGACTTTATTTGATCATTCAGCAAAATCCTGCCTAAAAGGTTAGAAAACTGGCTCTGAGAAGTTAAGTGACATGTTTGAGGATCACACAACTTTTCTTCTAGGAAAGATTGGTAGTTAAACCTGGTTCTCTTCCATTTTTTGACAGACATCATTTTTTAGTTGTGTATATGTTAGAAAAATATTATAAGACTTGGAGATCTTGCTGTGTTGTGATATTAGTCACAAATCTTTTCCTCATTTGATAAACAGTGTTTGAATTAGATAGCATCTTTCGTCAGGAGTTATCATTGCGTTAATTTCCATTATATATATATATGTGTGTTTTAAAGCATCATATAATGTCTTATGTCTTAGTTTTTGTTCCAAGGTTGATTTCGTTTTGAGTATTCTTTTAAAATAAAGCCTTTGAATTTCAAAGTATTGACTATATAATAAGCAAATCTTGTAACAAGTTATTTTAAAATAAAGATTAGCTGATTTTCTTATTGAATATAAGTCAAATTGCTCTGAAAAGATTGTTTTTAAAACATAGCGTGGCCTTTAAAATTTTTTATTTGTATAAATTTAATTTATGTATTTTTTCTTCCCCTATATGTTAGAGCAGGGCGTTTTTGACTTGTTTTATATTTTTAAAAATTCCTCCTGGGAGAATGGTTTGATCATATTAATTGCTCATATTTCAGAGAGATTTTGGCATGCAAAATATAGTTGAGATACCACTTTTTGTGTGAATTTGAGTTTTTTTGAAAGAGACAGTTTTTCCACTTGTTTCAATTTACAATGAAAACACAAATCTGAATCTTAACTCTTCC
>CAUYQG010141078.1:0-46907 GCA_963574415.1 Tarsius wallacei
CGGGTGCCTGTAGTTCCAGCTACTTGGAAGGCTGAGGCGGAAGGATCGCCGGAGCCCAGCAGGTCGAGGCTGCGGTGACCGGGAGCGGCCACTGCACTCCAGTCTGGGCAACGGAGTGAGACTCCAACTCAAAAAAAAAAAAAACCAAAAAAAAAAAAACAAAACCAGACAGTAATCTTTACTTTATGGGGCTTCCATGAGGCTGCAGGTGAAGCATCGAAGATGGTACCAGGGAGACACCATCATTCAGTAATGATCAAGCTCGTTCCCTTTCCTTTCCCCGGGCAGGGCTGTATGCTCCAGGCTCAGCCTTCCGATTTCACCACTCATCAAAAACTTCCCTCTCCCGGTCCAGCCCATTTCCTCTTGCAATTGACTTTGGGGAAGACAACTTGAAAAACTCATCCCAGAGGATGTGGACACTAGCTTCCTTTGCTAGTGCCTCAGGGCAATTTGCAATTCGGAGGAGGCTCTGGCGAAGCACAAATCTTGTTTGCCAAGGACAGAGATTTCTGCAGCAGATCCCAGGCACAATGATCCCAGGGAGGAGGGCGGAGGCGTGGGGCAGGAACGTGCCAGTCTGTCGCCCCTCATGCCTCCTTGCCTGGAAGCCCTTGGCCTCAGGATGGCACAGCCCATGGCTGAGAGTGGCCAACAGAAGTTTATCTTTCCTCCTACCCGGTAACCACATCAGTTGACTATCAGTCATCTCAACCGCCCTTGCTCTAAACCCTCCGCAGTCTGTGCATTTCTGCAAAGTGTTGCAAAACCAGAAAGGAAGGCGAACTTGATTTTGCAGTCACCTCTCAGTCTTCCGTCGTGAAGCTGATGATTTTTCTCCTGAGTGAAAGGAGGTGTATGTGGAAGAGGCCTGTGTTGACCCACCAAGCTCTGACTGATTTGTTTATTATTTATTTTTCCCAGGCAGGTCTTTTCTGTGCAACAGCCGAGGAGGACTTCGGGAGAGTGTGCCCAGGGATAGGTCTTGAAGACTTGGTAACCACTGACTTTTTTATTGTTCAGTGAGGCTGTCGCAGCTTTAGAGGATGCACAGGCTATTTTCTCAGTTCCCACCCCCATTTTTATTATAGAACTGATACAACAGTATTAAAGAAAACTTTCTCATACCCCCAAAAGAAAAAAAAAAAATTCCCTTGATAAGGATCAAGATTTATTTTCGAGTTAAGTTGGGGCTATTCAGATCTGATACACTTGTGCAGAAACAGGATTTTTCCAACTCTGAGTCTTTCTTCTGTTGGTGGTAGGGACGTGTAACGTGGAGAGGTGGAGGTGGAATTCCCAGAAATATTACAAACTTAGTGAACTTATGTTTTTCAGTCAAAACAGGTCAATAGGAATGACGATCGAGGAAAGTGGGAATGGTGAAAAGGTAGAGAACGAAAGAAAATATTAAACTTGTCAAGTAAAACAACAAATTGCAAAAGGTCTGGATAATGCACCAACTAAATAATTGGTCAATGAACAACTGTAAACTGGTTATTTCTAAAAGCATGTTTTTATACCTGTTCATAGTAGAGAAAGGGGCATAATAAATACATTGTCTAAGAGCACCTCAGATTACAGAAGAGTGTTTTTCTTTTGAGTTGAAGTCTCGCTCTATCACCCAGTCTGGAGTGCAGTGGCACAATCGCGGCTAAAGCAGCCTTGACCTGTTGGGCTTAGGCTATCCTTCTGCCTTAGCCTCCTAAGTAACTGGAACTACAGGTGTGCACCACCACATCACGCTAATTTTTTGATTTATTGTAGAGACAAGGTCTCGCCATGTTGCCCAGGCTGGTCTTGAATCCCTGGGCTCAGGCAATCCTCTCGCCTCCACCTCCCAAAGTGCTGGAATTACAGGTGCGAGCCACTGCACCCAGCGTGTTTTGGTTTTTGAAGTCATGGTTCAGATCAAGCTATTGGACTAAGAAAGAAGTATATTTTATTGTTTTCTTCCAAATATTGTGTCATTGGATTTGTAATGGTTTGGAGATATGTGCATGGTGAAGGTTGATAGCATTTTTCAATCTCATTACAATTAGGTAAGCAGATGCTGTGGCCTTTTCATTTCTTTGCCTTGAGTGATGCAAACATCTTGTCCTCTCAGCTGAGAGATGATAAAGGAATATGGGTATATGAGTCAGGGTATCTGGGCTTAAGTCCTGGGACAGGTCCACTTAATTTCTTGGAACCCCCGTTTGATCATCTATCATGTGGGATTGTAATAATCCTGCCCATATCTACCCTGGTGAGATAATGCCTGTCCAACAACACAATGTGCTTGACAGGGCAGGTCTCGCCATGAGAACCATCCTGTGTAACGGCTGGGCACAGTGGCTCATGTCTGGAACTCCAGGACCTAGGGAGGCCAAGTTGGGAGGATCACTTGATACCAGGAGTTCAAGCACTGTCCTGTGACTGGTGATTGTCCCTGTCACTACATTAATAGAGAAGGATGTGGGGTGGAATCTGGCCATGTAAAGTAGTCTTTCTACTTTCTACTGGGCCTTCTAAGAGCCTCCATTCTGCCTGTTTGAACCCAGGAATTGGGGACTAGCCTAGGTCTCATAGTGAGACTTCATCTGTACAAAAAAATCTAAAAATTAGCCAGGTGTTGTGGCACATACCTGCAGTCCCATCTACCTGGGAGACTGAGGCAGGAGGATTGCTTGAGCCAGGAGTTTGAGGCTGTGGTAAGCCATGATCATGCCACTGCATTCCAGCCTGGGTGACAGAGTGAGACTCTGACTTAAAAAAAAAAAAAAAAGTTATTTTAAATTAGAAAAATAATACAAATGCTTGTAAAGCATAGAAAAAGAAGAGTGATAAAAATACCAAGCCACTCATAGATAATCACTGTTCAAAGTTTCCTTCTTTGATTCTTACCATAGTTACTATTAACTTTAAGCAGTATACTTCCACCAACTAATTTATCAGCTTTGAATCCGTGGACTCCTCTCTATGGAACACGAAGTCAGATTAATTTACTTACACCTTCTTGTAGTTCTCTTTTTCTCTCAATTTTGATAAATTATGTCATTTTCACATTGTTAAAGTTTATATTTACTTTTCCATGTTTACATGTTTAGTTCACAGTGTAATTTAAAAAATTTAAAAACAGACCTATGATTATGCCAGTATTATTCACTGCACAACCAAAGAGTCTATGGTTGGATTTAACAAGTAAGAAACTAAGCCTGGACTGCCAGCCTCAACTGAGAATGTTCTGAGTATTAAGGTCAAAGGGATTTTTTAGAAATGTCCTTTTAGGCCAGGCATAGTGATTCACGCCTGTAATTCCAGCACTTTGGGAGGCCGAGGTGGGAGGATTGCTTGAGCCCAAGTATTTGAGACCAGACTGGGCAACATAGTGAGAACTTGTCTCTACAAAAAGATTTAAAAATAGCCGGGCTCGGTGGCTCAGCCTGTAATCCCGCACCTTGGGAGGCTGAGGTGAGTGGATTGCCTGAGCCCGCGGGTTCGAGACCCGCCTGGGCAGGCGAAACCTCATCTCTACAATAAATCAAAAAAAAAAATCAGCCGGGCGTGGTAGCACGCGCCTGTAATTCCGGCTACTCGGAAGGCTGAGGCGGAAGGATCGCCGGAGCCCAGCAGGTCGAGGCTGCGGTGGCCAGGAGCGGCCACTGCTCTCCAGTCTGGGCGATCGAGTGGGACTCCAACTCAAAAAAAAAGATTTAAAAATTAGTCAGATGGGGTGGTGTGCACCTGTAGTCCCAGCTTCTCAAGAAGCTGAGGCAAAAGGATTGCCTGAACCCAGGAGGTCGAGACTGCAGTGAGCCATGATTGTGCTACTGCATTCTAGCCTGGGCAACCGAGTGAGACCCTAACAACAACAGACTATACAGTACGGTATAGTTTACAGCAATACAGTTTTCTTTTTTCTTTTTTTTTAAAAAAGGAATCTCCTTTTAGCTGTATTCATTTCTTCTGGCTCAACTGTGCTGCTCTTTTATCAGTCATGTAGTGTATCTTTGATTTGTTTGGTTTTCTGAAACACTGCTTTGAGTTATTATTTTTCCTGTAGAATTCATGGTGGCAACTTTTTATCCTTTGCAGTACTGCCAATATCTTTATTTTGTCCCCATTACATATAGTTTGGTTGTATCAAGGCTCAGAACACAATGTCCTGAAATATGGTACCTTGGTATGCTGAGTACTTTGAACTGAAGGAGAAAGGAAGACCTCAGAAAAAAGGTCTTTCTGACCTCCCCCTTTCTCCCACTCCTTGTTTTCCCCAGAGATAAGTCATTGAAACTAGAATTCCTCTTTTCCAAAGCAAACCACAAATCCTACAAAGTCACTTTCCAATGTACTTTCTTGAAGGTAGGCCATAAGGCCCTCGTGTAACAGGTGTCTGGCTCTATACCTGGAGGAAAGAGATGCTACACATACAGGACAAGAAGAATCTGAACAGATGCTGGGTTTCTCCATCAGTTTATCATTTGATCACACCCTCTATGTCCAACCATATTTCTTCACAACTAGCCACTTCTTTCAACAGATTTAGCAGAAAAGCATTGTTTCCCTTGGAATCTTTAGCTTTTCATTTCTAAAGGCTCCCATATCACACTTAAAACTTAGTTGAATAAATTTGTTATGATTTTCTCTTGCTAGCCTGTCTTTCATTATAAGAGTGTCAGCTATGACCCTTGTGATGGGTGAGGAAAAATACTACCTTTTTGCCCCTACAGTTAAATATAGAATGCTAAGTTTAAAATAATTTTTCTTAGAACTTTAAAGGTATAAATCTATTACCTTTTAGCATCAAGTGTTGTTGATAAGAAACCTAATGTCAATCCAACATTTATTCTCTTGTGGAGAGCCGCTTTTTTTCCTCTCTGGAAATCTGAGATTTTTCTCTTTATCCTTGGGTTTCTGAAATTTTATCATGATATATCTTGAAATGGATCTTTCATTTTTTTCTCCTTTTTTAATTCATACTGCTCATCATTTAGTAGTTCTTTTACATCTGAAGACCTGTGTCTTTCTTTTAGTAAAGAAAACTTTTCTTGTATTATATCCTTGGTTATTTCCTTCTGTAGTTTCTGTCGTATGTCTCTAAAATTCCCATTAGCTAGTTATTGACCCCATACATCTCTACTTTTTCTCATATTGCTATCTTGACATCTTGTGCTATATTTTGACAGTTGTTTTTTGAATTTGCCAGATTTCCTTTTGTTATCCATAATGCATTCAACTATTCAGTTTGTCCATTGAATTTCTTGTCTAGACATGTTTTTCTGTTTCCAATCATTATTTTTTTTGTCCTACAAACACTTTAAGAAAAATAGCACCTTGTCTTTGGTCACCGGATATATTGTCCTTTAGAATCTCTTCTGAAATTGAATTTTTAAACAAAGTTATCTTCTACTTTCTGAATAATCTCTGTTCCTCATAAGGTATATTACTCCCCCTCCTTTCCTTTCATCATTTTCTTGACTATTAAGTAGTTCTTGGAATGTGGCCCCATATATATTCTTAGGAATCCTCAAGTCCTCCAAGATAATTTTAAAATTTGATTTTTGTCTTAGTGACAATCTTTTAAAATATCAGTTGCAGATTCTAGAACATCTACTGTGGCAAATAATGTCAGAATCCACATTTGCTTTTGTGGTTACTATGGCATTCATGTCCTATGTTGGAGAAGTGCCATCAAAACCCAATGCACAGATGATAATTTGCTCAGACAAGTCCGGGAAGGGTGAAATCCTTGCATAGTACCTGGGCCCAGATTTGATAAATATGGCTTCACTGTATTTCACTCATGGATAAAGTTACTATATAATTTATTACTCAAATTAGGAAAATTTTGAGAGCTAAAAGATAACTCTTAATAATTGTGTGGGGATTAACATAAACTGGAGCTGTTTGGGCAACCCAGGATAATTGGTCATCCTATTTAAGATGGAGCAGTTTTGCTTTTAAGTTTTCTCCTTGGCAGCTGTTACAGAAGTCCACAATTGTCTCCAGCTCTACCCTGCTTCTACCTCAGTGCCCACCCCCAGTACTGGACCCCTCTCTAAGCAGAATGCTTCCCTTCTCCAGGGAGAAATTCTTCTGGCTTTAGCCATAAGGGAAAAGCCACTACTTTGTTATCTGATCTGTAGGCTTGGTTGGGGACTGGAGGCTATTTGCCTCATTGGTTCAGCTGTTCCAAATGCAGTTCTTTTAATTAATTGCTCTACGGTTTCTCACTCCCCACCCTGCCACTTCTCCCTACCCCTCCAGCTTCACATTTGTTGACTGAGCTTGGACCTTGTCCAGGACTTCCTTGCTGCATCCTCAGTTCTCATTTGACTGTCATTCCGATTTCATGTGCTTTCTGTCATGCAGGAATCCTCCATTTCTAGGCCATGTTGTCATCTATTTTTCCAGAAGTTTTGGGTTTGTTATCTTACAACATTTTTTTTTCTGTAATTTTTATAGACTCTTTGGAGGAGGGGAGGCAGAGATCTGTGCTGTGGATATCATCACCAAATCAGAGCTCCCTGTTTTATGATTTCGAATCTGTCTCTGGATATGAATTTGTCTCTCGGGCATATGAACTACCTCAAAGTAAATGATGCAGTTACACGGAGAAAGGCCCATTCAGGAGACTACCACCTTTTGTATTCTGTCCTCTCCTTCCTAAATAAACTCCTAGCTCTATATGCTATGAAGGAATCAATTCTCAGGAGAGGAGAATTTCTTAATTAAAACCCTACTCACTCTTTAGTTAATTGTCTTTTTAGCTCATATCTATCCTGTGTTAAGGAAGGAATAGTTGGATGGTTTAAAATAGAGAACCCTTTCTCCTAATGTTCTTTGGATATATCGGAAAAGAGTCAGAAGTTGTTTAAAAATTAAACATTTGTTGAGAAACGACAGTGTTGGGTTGAGAGGTGTGGTTAATATAAAGTAGTGCAACGTACTCATTTCTGTCTTTAATATGTTAATTGCCCAGTGGAGTTGAAAAGACATGCAGGGAAAGTTTGGGGACAGCAGAGATAAGATGTCATCAGTGCCTAAGTGCCAGGTCAGAGGCCAGATCTTCAGGGTCATGGATTCAGAGGCCGGGAGCTCTCTGTGGGACGAGGGAGCTCAGGGAAGCCTCCTCATGCTTGTGAGACATACTCTGACCTTTGAAGAAAGAGTAGCATTGGGTGGAGAAGAGAGGTCAAACAAATCAGGCAAAGGGGATGTTATGGTCAAGAGACAGAAGCCTGCTGTGTTCAGTGTTTGGTGCGTGAGTTGGAAAGGTGAGCGCCGAGTGTCCCTGTTGTGATGGGAAATGGTTAGTTAGCAAGAGGGCTGGGACCTTAGGAAAGTTCTGGAATGCCAGCTAAGATATTTAAATTGTAGCCTCACCAGAAGATTTTGAGGAGAAATACACGATTAGCATTGTGCTTAAGAAGGCTACAATGTGGCCGGGCTCGATGGCTCAGCCTGTAATCCCGCGCTTTGGGAGGCCTAGGTGAGCAGATTGCCTGAGCCCGCGGGTTCGAGACCCGTCTGGGCAACTTGGCGAGACCTCATCTCCACAATAAATCAAAAATCAGCCGGGCGTGATAGCGCGCGCCTGTAATTCCGGCTACTTGGAAGGCTGAGGCAGAGGGATCGCCGGAGCCCAGCAGGTCGAGGCTGCGGTGGCCAGGAGCGGCCACTGCACTCCAGTCTGGGCGACAGAGTGAGACTCCAACTCAAAAAAAAAAAAACAAGGCTACAATGTGCTTACGAATCCAAGTTTGAAGGATGAAGAAAGAATGATGATGGAACAACCAGATAGAGAGATACTTAATCATGTCATTGACATTTATGAGTGTTAACATTTTGGGCTATAATGTTGGTAGAAGGCTTTGGGAAGTAAACTAGATGACAAATACCACCAATTGTTTTGCAGCAAGATGTACATACCAATAAACCCAAATTTTTAAATAAATTCAATACGTAAAATAAACATTCTTGAAGTTTATCTCAACTTTTTTGTGTGTGTGAATGCCTTCGCATTCTAAGCTAAGAGATATGGCTTTCTCATAATGTATCTCATAGGGATTCTAAAGGAACTTATTCTTTAAGGATACATGTAGGTACGGTTGGCCAAAATTATATAAGGATGCACCCGTGGGCATGAGTACCACATTTGTGGTATATCATGGTGCCTAATCCATTAGGAAAAGACAACAGACATTTGGCAGCTGATAGGCGAATGGATAAGATCCACATCTTAAGATGAATTTTAAAAGCATTTTTATTTACCATAATGATAGACTCTAAGAAGAAATAGAAGGATTCTTCATGTTGATACATGAAGCTCTTCTGGAAGCCATGAGTCCATCACGATGGTGGCTTTGTCTCTGAAAGTCAAGCAAGACCTTTGATTTGGGTTTGCAAAATTAGATTTATAAAAACTCCAGATAGATTGGGGTACTTTAGCTTCAGCCTCCTCTGTGTGGCTTTGTTGTGCCGGTCACCTGCCAATCAGTTACAAGGGGATAGAGATAAGATCCTTATCCACAAAGAGCTTGCCACTGAGCACGGTATAGAAACCAAGGTTTATTATGGTCTCTGAATGGAAGGATTCTTAGGTTGCCAGCATATACCGAAGGATGGACAAACAAAGCAACTCACTTGCCACACGTCTTTACTTTTCTCTGATGAGAAACACAGCCATTATCTGACTAACTTTCCTGAGCCTCTCTCCTGTTGTCCTCTGCCTCGATAACATAGCACTTTGGGTGTTTTTGTAATCACAGTGTTGGATGAACTCAGGCCTAAGGAGGTAGCGGCTAACCTCAGGTTCACATCTTGCCAGATCTAAGGCAAACTTTGGGTCCTTCTTTGGATATTTTATAGATTTGTTGAGCAGCCAGCATGGGTTCTCCAGGAATCCGTTTGTGACCACTACTGCACTGGCTGGGAAAGCAGCCAGAGCCAGTGGCCATTGTATGAAAACTTATGCTTTTTGAATATTGTGTTTCCTTGTCTAGAACTCAAGGTGTTTGGTGGACATGCAGAGAATCCATTCATTCATAAATTTATTAAATATTGATTGAGCATCCTCATGTGCCAAGTACCAAGGACAGATAGTGACTGAGGCGCAATAGCACCCCAAGGTAGCTTTCAGCAGATGGAAGAGACAGATGAATGCTGCGTAGTGAACATCTACTGCTTTTGTGTATCCGGTGTCCCTTCCTCTTGCTGTTTTTTTTTCTTCTAGTAGAGGATTCTCCTTCCTATGGGGAGGTTCTCTTTTCCAGTTCCCAGTGGTCCTGGGGGCAGTGCTCATCATAGTAGTTCACCTCCATCTCTCTTGACACTGTGGGAAATTGGAGAGCAGGTGACAGACTTGATCTTTACGCCTGTGGCCACAGTGATTAGCCCAGGAATAAAACTGCAAACCAAAGTTGGGCCTATCGGAGTAATTCCCTAGGGTTTACTATGTGACTTCTGAGAGGAAGCAGCTCTGTTTCCTTGAGGCCATTGGGATGATGTACACCCAGCACCCTTGAAGTCAGACTCTCCCTTCCCCACTCACCCCCTACTTCCTGTTGCATAGAGGAAAAGGGCCACACACAGTGAAGCAGTGCCAGAATATAGAGAAAAAGTGGAAAAGAATAAAGAGAAACCAAGAGAGAATGTAAACCGACCACATTTTGAGCCCAGCGTTACCCTGGTCATGACAGATACCTGAGCCGATAGATTATCGACTTTTTGCAGCTCGAGTTGGTGCTCCGTCACACATAACAAGAGTCTTAACTCACACACAGTGTGACAGCTGTTGATCGTTAACACACACCTGCTTGGGGAAGCCAGCCCTCTTCTGGTTTTGTGGGGTAAGGGAGGACTTTCTGGAGGCAGTGCGTCTAAGCTGAGGCCAAGTATCTTTCCAGGAAAACTGGAGCTGGAGGAAAGGGGAGTGTGAAAGGTTTAGAGTTCTAGGTAGAAGGAATATCTCGTGCGAATACCTGGAAATAAGAGCTGAGGCACAATAGCACCCCAAGGTAGCTTTCAGCAGATGGAAGAGGCTGATGAATGCTGCATAGTGAACAGATATTGCTTTTGTTTATCCAGTGTCTGGTGGGGAATTAGGAGGACTCTGGGATGCCAGGAGGGTGCACAGTCTAACTAGATGGCGTTGGAACAGTCACTGAACGCTGCCTGGTCTAGGTCCTCATGGGGTAGAGGTAGAGAGAAAGGTGATCTCTGCCCTCAAGGAACCTATCATGTCCTCAGGGATCTTGTACGCCAATGTCTACAAAGTGAAATCCCAGTGTATAGCTGCCTAAGATGATACACCAAACCACTGGCTGTTAAGTGAACAGGAAGTGCCATGAGAATTCAAAGAAGACAAATGTCCCTGGGGATTCCAGAGAGGACCAAGCACCGGATCAAGGTTGAGGACAGGGCAGAGTGAGTATGGATGTGGGGTTCAGTGCAGACCACAGCTGGTTTAGGGACCAGTGAGGACACCAGCTGGGGGTTCAGGAAGTTGAGTTGGAGAGTAGTGGAACACAAGCTTGGAACGGTAGGTTGAAGGCACCTGGTGGAGTATTTGAGCATCAAGAGACTGTAGACTTCACCCTGAGGGTGCTGAGAAGCCATCACTAGCTTTGAACGATAAGGAGGATGAGACATTGAACATGTCATCTAAGGGATGGCATGGCCTACTGGGTTAGAGGCCAGAGGGGACCTGCTGATGGCCTGGGCTAGGGCAGTCACAGGAGCAGTGGGGCAGATGGAAGGGAGACCTTTATGTAAACAAAAGAGATGGGCTTGAGGTACTGAATGGGAAGAAGAAAGGAGGAGGATGAGGAGGGCTGCCCGTCTGTCAGACAGAACGGCCTCTTGTCCCACGGAGATGGGCTCTGCCGCCGTAATTCCTGCACACGGGGTGTTCGCCACACTCATTCTCTGGGGAAATATGCAGTTGCTGCCACAACAGCGCAGCAGCCTTGATGAGAAGGACAGGGATGGATGACAGAAGTGATTATGCAGCGATGCATAACAATTGAATCGCTATAGGTTACACCTCCCGTGTCAATATGCAGAACCGGTCTGACTGAATTCAGTGAAAAGAACACCTGAATTCAGGAAGACAACACATTTTCTGATGTGTCAGCATGACACCAAGGACCCTGCCTAAATGCTTCTACTTTTTTTTTTCTTTTTCAAGAAAAAAAATCAAAAACAGTTATATGGTTACCCAGATAAACCAGAATAGTCAACCGGGAAGTGCTAGGCTAACAGATGAGGCCAGATCACTCCAGTTATCCTGATATGGGTCAGTTAACTCCCCACAGAGGTCCCCCAATGGAGTTAGTGCAACCAGTGTATGTCAAGGGTCTACAAATGCCTGGTAAACTGTTGATGCAGGAGCTGCTGAAATGGATACTGTGTGATTCAGGCCTCAGGGTGCTGAACTCATGGAAGACAAGTGTAGGCTTACAGGGCAGGAAATCCTACTTTCCAGTCCCAGCTCTGCCACTAACTGGTGGTAGGACTTATTTATTTATTCTTTTTTTTTTCGAGTTGGAGTCTTACTCCGTCACCCAGGCTGGAGTGCAGTGGCACGCTCACAACCGCCACAGCCTTGACCCACTGGGCTCAGGTGGGCCTTCTGCCTCAGCCATCCAAGTAGCTGGAACTAGCATGCACCACCACGCTTGGCTAAATTTTGATTTATTGTAGAGATGAGGTCTCTCTAAGTTGCCCAGGCTGGTCTCGAACGCCTGGGCTCAGGCAATCCTCTGGCCTCTGCCTCCCAAATTGTTGGGATTTATAGGCGTGAGCCGCCGCACCCGGCTAGTTGTAAGATTTTAATCTTTTTGACCTTCCGCTTCCTCATCTGTAAATGGTGCCTTGGGTGGTTGTAAGGGTGAAAGAGATATTTATGCGTAAATTGCTTAGTGCAGTGACTGGCATATAAGTGTTCAATAAAAGATGTCTATTTACTATCCAGTGTGGAAATGCAATCCCTGGGGTGTATGATGTTACAGAAACACAGAGGGGGGACATTTAGCCCAACTTTAGGGCATTCAAGGAAGGCCGCCTGGAGAAGATGCCACCTGAGAGCAGTGTTGATGGTCAACAATGAGGAGTAAGAGGGAAAGAGGAGAGAGGAATTCCAGGCAGGGGACCAGCATCGCTTCCAGACGGGAGGCATTAGGTAAGAGTGTGTGGCTAGCCCAGGCCCAGGCCACTGCCTCTGGAAATGGCAACTCTGAACATGTGCCTTGCTGAGCATGAGTCTGACTTTCGCCCTGGGTTCCAGGACCTGCAGAGGGACTGCTGCCACCCCTGTTAAGTTTCCCGGTTGTTCATACCTGACCAGGGAAGCAGCTCTGTGCTAGACTCAACTAGCCTGTGTCTGTCTTGGTTACCCACGCTCATCCAGCTCACGTCTCAGGGTCAGAGGAAGGATGCCGGACTTGCTGGAGGGAATGTCCCCTAGTTGCCAGAAGAAACTGGAAGTAAGAAAGAAGAAAGATCGGAAACAGACAAAACCAGAAACAGGGCAATTCGTGATCAATCAGGCCATCTCTGACAGTTCTCAGTGAACTGTCCTGGTGCTCACAGGGCACGGCTTTCTCGATGTCTGTCTGTCTATGGAGGCCCTGTAGATTGTTTCTTGGGGAACACCCTATGATGCCCGATTTCCAGATGGGGCAATTAAACACGGCCACCAGGGCTGTTATCTTAGTTGTCTTTGAAAATAGAATTTACAGAGCTCGCTTGTCCTTTTCAATTTTCCCCGAATGGAGCCGTTTCCTCCTTCCACCTTGGAGGAAACCGTGCCTTGGTGGTGGCGGGAGCTTCTCGCTGGGCTGGCTTTTGCAGGGGCCATGGTGTCCCTCCGGATGAAAGGCTCAGCGGAACTCGAAGTCATTATCGTGATCAAGGACGAAGGAGCCGTTTCAGCGTGTAAATGCAGATGCTCTCTTGGTTTCTGTGATAGATGTGTTCCCAGTGCCAGTGCAGCAGTGGGTTGAATTCTTTTTAAAATCTGAAAGACCTGGAGGCTCTTCTATCCTTTTCTTAAATCCATTTCCCCGTTGAGATGAAAAATGTAATACTTTTCAGCTTACTTTAGACTTTCTTCAAAAGTATTTCTGGGAAAGGATCCTTCATGCGGAGCATATGAAAACTGTCAGAGGATGGGAGAGAGCGAGGTTTTAAAAAACACACTAATGGACAGCCATTATGCCATGGGGAGTTCCCCTAGAGAGCAAAAGAATTCAAGCTGGGGAGGTTGGGGTGGGAGGAGGGGGTGGGAAGCGAAACCCAGAACGTAGGAAGGAACATAATCCAGAGATACTAGAAAACTGGGTACCTATGTTAGTCCCCCTTATCCGCGGTCTTGTGTTTCGCTGTTTTGGTTATCTGTGTTCAGCTGAGTCTGAAAATAGGTGAGTCTAGTGCAATAAGATATTCTGAGAGAGAGGGAGCCCACAATCACATAACTTTTATTACAGTACGCTATTATAATTGTTTTATCATTAGTTATTGTTGCTCATCTCTTACTGTGCCTGATTTATAAATTAAGCTTTATCATAGGTGAGTATGGATAAGAAAAAACATATGACATATAGTAAATATAGTGTATAGTATGTTTGCAGTTTCAGGCATCCACTTGGGGTCTTGAAACTGGTTCCCGGCGGATAAGGGAGGACTTCTGTCATAAGATGGGAAAATAATGACCAAGTAAAGAAGACTGTCAAGGTTTGCCTCTCAGAATGCTTGAAAACATCCGTTTTGGAGTCTGACAGATGGAATTCAGGTGTTCACTTCTGCACCTGCTAGCCATGACGTTCGTGAGTTCAGTGCTGTGTGATTGGTTTCCTCATCTAGAAAGTGGCCGTAACAGTGACTTCCTCATAGAGTTGCTGTGCACATTGAAGTGAGATAATGTATGTGGAAGGTCCACCTTACTCTCTCTTATACCGTAAGTGTTCTGTGAAAGCTGGCTTTCATTATAATTACACTGTGGTGATTCCCACTGGCATGAGGAAGATAGCATCCTAGATGACTTTAAAGGAAGTGGCCGGCCTCCCTGCCCATTCACATGTGGATGTGCACGGCAGTGGGTTAGCATAGCGAATTCCATCACAGAGATTTCCTTGCACACCTCGCAGGTTCCTCTGGGCAGTGCCCGCCCCGACCCGGAGCCCCTCAGGGTGAGCACACTTGTTTGCAAAGGACCGCGTTCTGTTGCAACACAGGACCCAGGAAGGAGGTCAGGAGGTCTCGTGGTTCATCTTTCATCTCCTCATGACTCGCTTTGCCCTGTGCCAGGGCTGGGCCAGAGGTTTGTGCTGTGAGCCGTTCTGAATCATGCAGAGAATATGAAGGAAAATGAGAAGTTTAAAAATATCCTATAGGGAAAACATGGCAAGCAACATGGTTGCTTTTGAGCTTTCCCAATACAGCTTCTAGAAAAGGTGTCATAAACCTCTGCAGGAGTGACTGAGAGCCGGGACAAAGGCAAGTCTGTTAGAGACGTTCCCCCTCACTTTAGGAGCAAATCTCTTTTTTCCCTCCTAAATAACTCCAGAACATTACATGGCATTAACAAGTTTCCCAGGACAGGAACTTCTAGTTTATTACTTGCTCACATTGTCATCAGAAATTAATTTTGTCCCTGAAAGACAAATTGGCTGGTAGCTTATGAAGTTAAATGGAAGGAACAAGTACGCATCTGTTTCTCCTGCATTTTGTCTCCTTGGTGTCTTACATATAAATGAATCAGAGTGTTCAAACTTAAATTAAGATCTTTGGCTAGATAAACAGTTAAAACTGGTTCCCATAGCTACCTCTCACACATAGCTGTGATTGCATTATAATCCCCTAGTAATCAGCTCTAAATGAAAGAAAGATGATAAGGGCACTCTTTTCAGTTTTCAGGACTGATTTTTATTAGCTCTCAATCAGTCCGGGACTGTTCTGTCTTTCATCACATTGTGGTAGTGTTTGTAGAATCATTAGAGTAATAAAGTGTAAATCTTACTGGGGTGCGTTTTTCTGGAGGTGTTTTATATAACGAAAACTCTGAAGATTACACTGGCTGGTACAAGGAAGATTTGTTTCTACGGCGAAAGTAAGAATGTAATGTATGCTATATTCGTTTAATCTTTCCCAGAGTCAAAAACCTAATGAATTATCTGGCCTAGGTAAAGCAACCGCTACAAAGAAAAAAAAAAAGCGAAAACAAAAACAAAAACCCTTGGACTTACGCGGCCAAGTATTGCCCTAATATAGATTCGTGTGCATTGAGTCATTTCCTAATTGGGTTTGCCATCCTTCTCCACTTCTCTTCCCGTGTAAAGCCCTCACATCTACGAATGCACTACCCACAAACCACAAGCTTTTCTTTAGCAAACTAGTGTGATTTCTTTGGCAAACTAGTGTAATCCGATAAAACATCACGTCCCACCGATATCGAGGTATTTATTGCGGAATAAATTTTAGTTTAAAAAAGTACACTTGTCACTCTTCCTTCCCATATATCACAGAGCGACCAGTCCTTTTGCTTCCTTTGGGCTGGAGATCACTAATTTGTAAAAAGTGGGGACTGGAGATAACAGCTCACTGATGCCTATCTGCATTCATTCTGGATTTTTCTAGGCCTGTCCAAGAGGTGGTAGCATGGAGAGGAACTTGCAGTGACTTTTCCCCAGTGCTGCAGGATTTTTTTTTCCACAGATTTTGCAGGTGTACTACACATTTGCAATTAACACAATACTTAATCCTGACGTGCCTTTCCCTTCCCACAGGCTTTATTATAGCTGGAATATGCGACCATGCATCATACCTATAAAAGTGCCTGCTTGTTTTAAATGTTGGATTTTATGCATTTTATATTTATATTAGGCCGAGAGTGTCCCTATATTTTAGTGACAGACATTCATGCTCTTCCACAGGGTAAGAAACAATATAATGTAGCAGTATGTAGTCTCTGCAAGAGTTTATAGAAATGTGGTGGCTTTCTATTTAAATGTAAGTTACTATTTTTTTTAAAGAAAGGTTTTGCCTGGGATAATTATTACAGTTTTCCATGCTCACATGGTGATAATGTGCATCTTTGCAACAAGCAGAGTATTTGAAAGATTCCAGTAATCAGAGTCAGGTGGTGGCACTGTGAAGATTTCACCAGGTATCTTTTTGGTTTCTATCATTATATGCAAAAATATGTGTAGAATTTGACCTGCAGATAGAATTTTTAGTGAGTAGGAAGAAGAAATCATTTGATTAGAGTGGATCTGGATAATAAAGGAAATCTTGTTTTCAGGTTTTTTTTAACCCTTATATAATTTTGAGAGAGACTTCACATGTTATTTACTACTTATATTTAAAAATATAAAAGCCTGAATACAAGCGTTGGTTGTCTCTCTCTCTCTCTCTTTTTTTTTAAGAAAGCAAATAAAATATTTTGCTGATGATGGCGCTTTTTGTGTGTGTTTGCATGTTGGTACTTAAATGCAATATGTCTGGAAGATGTTGCTATTTCACACTACACACACAAGAAAGAGTAAATTGTAGGTCCTGATTATCAACAGATAACAAGACATACTGTATATAAATAAATGCTCAGCATCAAAACCCATTATTGGATTAGCTATATAATCATGTCTCAGGCTGTAAGTCTGTGCTGACAAATGAACACTTTTCATTTGGCTCAAGGTCCTCATCAGCAACGGAACTAATTTTACATTCTCACCCATTAAGTGAATAAGATGTGGAAAAAGCTGTCTGCTTTTTGAAGTGTAAATTTGCTGCTACAGGCTGTGCAGACCAAAGCGCTTTTGAAGCAGGCAAATGAGATCATCTCCAGGGACATGTGAACCTCACAAAGTTTAGGTCATTTCTGTTGAAGGGACGAGGTGTGCGTATGTGTGTTCACCAATGTTCACACGATCTAGGTGGCTACGTCCTCTGGGCTGTGTGGGTGTTCTTGGACACAGATGATGAACATTTTGTACGAGCCTAGGAGAGAGTTTTTGGGAGCATCATCTCCATCTTTTCTAGGAACCAAGGACCCATAGCATCTGCACGAGCCTGAGATGGAACAACAGGGGTTGGCGTGTCGGACAGTCAGGATGTTCAGGCTTCTGAGAAGAATGGGCCACCCTTAAGAAGGAGCAAGGATGTTGCTGGAGTGACTTTCAATACCCTATGTCCTCATAACTCCATGTTGTTGTCTTGAGAGCAGACCTTTCCTTTGAACTCCAGATTTCTTATATGCAGCTGTCTCCTCGGTATTTCTACTTGAATCGTTCATACATATGTCAGAATTAACACGATCCAAATAAAACCATGGGGCTCTACTCCAAAACGTCTCTACCCCAATCCCTCTCCATTCCACACATTGCATTACCATCTCCTTTCTTGCTCAAGGTAGAAACTAGAGTCATCCTTGCTTCACCTCTTTCCCTTACCAGTGAAATTCAACCTATCAGCAGTCATGCTGGTTTCATCAACAAAGTATACCTTAAATCTCTTTGAATGCCGAACCAAGTTGAACATCTCACCTTGGCAGCAATGACCCTACCCTCCCACGTAGCCTCTCCACCTCCTCTCTAATTACCCCTCGTCCCCTTGGTACTCAACAGAGACTAATCTTAAAGTGTGTTGTGAGTTGAATTGTGTCCCTGCCCTAAATTCATATAAAGTCTTAATCTCCTGCACCTCAGAATGTGATCATCTTTGGAAATAGGGTCACTGCAGGTGTAACTAGTTAAGATGAGGTCACACTGGATTAGAGTGGGCCCCTATCCAATATGACTATTGTCCTTTTACAAAGAAGGCCATGTGGAGAGAAAGAGACCTGCACAGAGGGAAGATGATGGGAAGACAACTAGAACACCATCTACAAGGAATGTCAAGGCACCACAAGCTAGGAGAGAGGTCCGAAGTGGATTTTTCTTCACAGCCCTCAGAAGGAACCAACCCTGCCAACACCTGCATTGAACTTCTAGAATGGGAGACGGTGTATTCCTGGTGTTTAAACTGTTCAGTCTGTGGTATTTTGACACGGCTGCCCTAGCTAACGGAGCCAGTGTGAAATCATGCCCCTCCACTCCTTGGAGGCCCAGATGGCTTTCTATTTTATTTAGAGTCAAATTAAAATTCTCCGTCATGACCTACAAAACTCTTCATGATCTGGCCCCTGCCTGCTTCTCCAGTTTTATCTTCCGCCAATGCTTCCCTCTTCATCTTCCACCACACTGGCTACTGTTTTGCTCCTCAGCCACGGCCAAACGATTTCCCTTTCTGGGGCTTCGTTGCGCCCCCTGCTTGAAATGTTCGTCTCTTCCTCCCCTAACGCCTTATCATTCAGGTCTTAGTTTACGCGTCATCTTTCCCCTCCCTTGCTGTTATTCTCTGCCTAGGCCCCGCTTTTCTTTTATAATGACTTACCGTATTATGTGTTTATATTCTTGTGTGCTTTCTTTTTTTTTTTTTTTTTTTTTAAAAAAACTGGTCTCTAAGGTCCAAGAGATTATGTCATTCTGGTTCGTCAGTGAATATCTCCTATGCCTAACACAGTGCCTGACACCTAGTAGGTGCTCAGCCTGTCACACAGCCTGGGTGTTCAAGAAACATTTGTTCAGTGGATGAATGAAAGGAAGGTTCTAGAGAAGCATGTCTCCCCAGGTCTTTTGACTGGTGAAATGTATTTCACGTAAGCATTTATCCTTTTGGCTACTGTTTGGAAAAGGATGACTCTTACATGGGAAGCATCTCTTGATTTCTTCCTGTGTTGGAAATGTCTAGATCGCTTCATATCTCAGGTTTATCTGTCTAGAACTGGGGGACTTGACCAAGAATTTAAATGGAGGGATACCACAGGAAAGATTGGTGGTGGGTCAGGTCCTCGCCCATTAATTGCACCAGGATGTCTGTGAATCTTTTTCCAGAAAAATATTTGGCCCCTTGGCAGGCCAAAGAGTACATTGCTGTATAGAAATACTCTGTGATCTCAGCTTTTGCCAAGTCGAAAAATAGGAAGTTGTGTGGGTGAGTGTGGGGGAGACTGCTAGCTGTCCACCAAAATCTGTTCTTTTTTCTTCCTGGGCATGCAATTAAGTTGCATCTCCCAGCCTCCCTCGCAGTTATATGTGGTCACATGATTGAGTTCTCTCCAGTGGTTTGTGGGCTGGTGTGAGGAGCTGGGGGTTTTAGACTCAGCCCACTGAAAACTTCCCTCATGCAATGTCTATGATGTTTCCTCTCAGTTTTGTGGGACTGTCAATGCCTAGGGCAACCCTGGAAACTATCTTTGAAAATGGGAGGCAACACTCTCGGGTCCCCTCCCACTATGGGAGCTCTCCTGTCCTCTCAATAAATCCTGCTTTAAAAAGAGAATGGGAAACCACCATCAGCATGGGTCTCTGATGACTGAATGGAGAAGACCTGTCCTATAGGCCTGGACTAACCAGGTAATCCTGGTGAGCACTTTGTATTTTGCCACATATTTCAGGGTCTATGTATAACTGCAGGCTAGCCAATCCCAACAGTGTTGTGACATCTTCAGTAAGCAGACAATCATGCGAGCAACTACTGAGTTGCTGATAATGTGGGTTGAAGGAGGAATTGAGGAGGGAGGTAAACGAACTGTCTGAATCGACTCAAGCAGGACTCTCTTCTCTCTCAGGGGCCTCACAAAATGGGATTTGGAAAGAAACAAGGTAACAACTCGTTCTAACATTCTGTGAGACAAGGAGCTCAAGGAAAGGATGACATCTTCACGTGTCTCACCATCTTCTGTGGCGATCTCTGGACACTCTGCCACTCCAGATGAATCCTCTGTCCTTTTTTGCTGTGACCTGTCTTGATGGCATTGCCAAGACTCTGAAACCAGCAAGAGAAAGACAACATTTGCGAGGAGAACCCTCAGGGCCTAGAAGGTGGGGGAAAAGGTCAAGTAAACCTTGAATGACGTTCAGATGTGTTTGGTGTATCTTCTCAATAGTTATATCTGCCCGGAGGGTGATCATACTGACATTTGTATGATCTGTCCCAGCCTAGTGCCTCGTAGAGCTTACGTGCTTCATGAATGCTTGAGAAATGAATAAATATGTTATTTCATCGGAATGTCACAAAAACCTGTGAGGAGATGCAACTTTATTGCAGGCAGTGTTGTTTGCCTCCTGGGGTCAGGACAATTCCTGCTTCATCTTCCTCCTTCCGGTACATGGGAGACTACACTTCTAGTTGGGCAGGGCCAATGACTGACTCTGGCCAAAGAAATATGAGTGAGAGTAACACGGGAAATGCCTCTCCAACTCCTCTCTCCTGCTGCTGCTGTAAATTCTGAGGCCTTATGTTGTCAGCCTGGCCCTGAATGACTCTGGAAAAGGACAGAGACCTTTGCTGGCTTCTGCTGGGCATGTAGTGTGAGCAAGAAATACATTTTTATTGGGCTAAGCCACCGAGTATGTTATAGTCCAGCGTAACCTAGTCTGGGCAGACTAACACGTCTACCCAAAAGCAACTTCTTCCGTTCATTTTACATGCACAGAACTTCACATTTTGCCAGTTCTTCTCTCTGCTCCCAGGGAAGCCGGGCCTCTCTCCCAGTCTCAGGGGTGAAATATGGGTGGTCTAAGCCGATCATGGTAATCTCGACCCCCTCGGTCAGTGATGACTTTAGGAGTAGGCAGGAAAGCTAGGTCTGGCCGGCATAACATCTGGGGAATTCTACTGAAAGAATTTGTGGGGAAATTTTTTCTTGCATATGGCCAGGAGACAAGAATGCTTCCTTCTCGTGTCCAAGGGCATTATTTTGGGAGGACATGAGGCTTGAAGCTGCTAGAACCATCTTGTGGCCCTAGGGAAGACGCCAACACGCTGAAGGTGGCAGACAGAAAGAAGAAGAAAAAAAGGAGTCAGTCTTAGGCTATTTTAGTTGAGTATTCTGTTTCTTGTACCTCAGGGCACCCAAACAGACTACCTCCGTTTTATCAATGAGAAAAATGAAATTCAAGGAGTATAAATGGTTTTCCCAAAGTCTTTTGGCTTGTAAGTAGAAATCAAGTCTTCTAATTCTGAGTTTTCTCCTCTTGACTCTGTTCTGGGGACAGTAAATAGGTTTTATCTCATCTCCAAACAATTCATGGGGGGGGGGGTGCCTATTTGGAGAGTTGTGTTGGGAAGTGTTTTAAGGCCACATCCAGAAAGGAAGAGAGTTTTGGTTGATTAACAAGTTCTTGAGCAAAAGATAGGGAAGCAATGCATTATCCCCCCATCACTGAAGTGTGTCATGTTACTTCTGGATTAACTTTATTGTGGGGTGGTGGTGGTGGATCAAATACCTAGACATAAAACCTCAAACTATAAGAACATTAGAAAATGCAGGAGACACCCTTATGGAAATTGGAACTGGCAACCAATCCCTGATCAAAACCCCAAGTGCCCATGCCACAAGAGATAAGGTAGGCAAGTGGGACCTCATCAAACTGACAAGCGTCTGCAAAGCCAAAGAAACCATCAAGAGAGCAGGGAGACAGCCCACAGACTGGGAAAAAATATTTACCAACTGTATGTCTGACAAAGGCCTAACATCTAGGATCTACAAGGAACTCAAACGTGCCAAAAAGAAAAAAAAAAACAAATAGCTCCATTACAAAGTGGGCAAAAGATATGAATAGACACTTCTCAAAAGAAGACATATGAGCAGCCAACAGAAACATGAAAAAATGCCCAGTCTCACTAGTCATCAAAGAAATGCAAATTAAAACCACACTGAGATACCACCTAACTCCAGTCAGGATGGTCATCATCAATCACTCAAAAAACAACAGATGCTGCAGAGGATGCGGGGAAAAGGAAACACTTTTACACTGTTGGTGGGAGTGTAAATTAGGACAACCTCTGTGGAAAACAGTTTGGCAATTCCTAAAAGATCTAAAAATCAACCTTCCATGAGACCCTGCAATTCCCCTTCTGGGACTATACCCCAGAGGAACTCAAATCACTCCACGAAAAAGATACTTGCATACGCATGTTTATTGCAACATTATTTACAATAGCAAAAACATGGAACCAACTGTGCTGCCCATCAAAAGAGGACTGGATTTTTAAAAATGTGGTACATATACATGATGGAATATTATGCAGCCATAAAAAGGACAAAATTATAAACTTCGCAGCAACTTGAATGGACCTAGAGGCTATAATCCCAGAAATAAAGAGAGTATCACATGTTCTCATTCATAAGTGGACCTTGATCAATTATCATAGTACTATAAGAAAAGGTTTGGCAGTAGTGGGAAACTGCCGAGGGGGGCGGGGGGGATTAACAGTAGTGGGAACCTGCTGGGGGATGGGGGCACACCTCATCAACAAGGGTACCTGCATAATGAACGTTTGTATACCTAACCTTAAATTGTACCCCACATCTTTAAAATAAAAAATAAAAAAAGAAGACATACAAACAGGCAACAGATACATGAAAAAAATGCTCATTCTCATTAGTCATCAAAGTAATGCAAATTAAAACCATACTGAGATACCAATTAACTCCAGCTTGGATGGCCATAATCAATAACCCAAAAAACAAATGCTGGAGAGGATGCGGCTACAAGGGAAAATTTCTACACCGTTGGTGGGAGTGTAAACTAGTACAGCCTCTGTGGAAAACAGTGTGGATAACATCCAAGTTTGCAGCAACTTGGATGGACTTGAGGCTATAATATTGAGTGATCTATCACAGAAACAAAGAACCGAGTATGACATATTCTCACTCATAAGCAGACCTTGAACAACTATTGCAATACTATCAGAAAGGGATTGGCAGTAGTGGGAAATTGCCGGGGGTGGGGGGAGGCACATCTCATCAACAAGGGTAGCTGCATCATGAACTTTTGTATACCTAACCCTGAATTGTACTCCCCTACATATCAAAAATTAAAAAATTGAAAAAAACAAACATTTACCATCTCACAGTTTTTGTGGAATGTGGGCATATGGGTACAGATTCACCGGGTGCTTTGGTCTCAAAATCCGTCATGTGGTTGCGTTTCATCTGTAGGCTGGGGCTGTGTTCTGATCTGTAGCCTTGACCGATGCTCACTCATATGGCTATTGGTGGGCTTCCGTTCCTCACAGGCTCTAGGATGGAGGGCCTCGAATTTCCACCGGCTGTTCCTCAGTTTCTTGCCAGCTGGGCCTCCTCACGGGGCAGCTCACCACATGCCATCGGGTGTTCCTTAGCGTGAGTGAGCACGTGAAAGAGGGCATGAAAAAGAAACCACAGCCTTTTTGTAGCCCAGTCGTGGAAGGGACATCTCATCATTTATGCAGTCTTCTGTTCATTAGAATAGATGCATTCATTATGCATCAACAAGTCCAGTCCACACTCAAACCGGGGGAATCACACACAGGAGTGAATAAATATCAGGAGGTGGAGGTCAGGAGGCAGTTGTTTTAGAGGCTGCCTACCCACCACAAGCAACAAAAAACAAAAACCCCTAAAAAACCCATATGAAATTACTTTCTCTATCACCATCTCTGCAATTGACATGGTTAGCTATTTTACCTAAAAAATTGTGATTTCTCATTCCAATGTTCTATTCTCTCTCTCTGTGGGTTCAAGCAATAGCATGATGGTCTGCCCTATGTCCCCTTTCCACATCAAGGGCTTAAGGAATAATAATAATATTATTATTCATTGCAATAAAAATTTTTAATTACTAATAACCAATAATAGAAAGGAACGCTGCAGTGCAGTGAATGCCGCTGGCATTGACCCTCCTCAATCTTGTCCCCAAACCCTGGTCCTATCACGTGTGTGCATGCTTTGAAATCGAATATGACCGGTGCTCCCTTCTCTGCCTCTTGCCTGCTTCCCAAGCAGGATATGACCCAGGCCTGGATTTAAGCTTGCTCTGCCCTGGGAATTTGCCTGGTGAGGGAGGATGCAGGAAGGAAAGAAAAGGAGAAGTCGTCTGTGAGGGCAAGGTCCATGTGTGAGCGTTTGGTGCTTTCTTAGGCACCAGACGCACAGTCTCAGGAGAGAGAGGAACTCTTTCAGAGCCTCCAAATAAGAAGAGAACAAAGTAGAATGGGTTAATGTGGGAATCAAAAAGGCCGAACAGTCATGGGGCTTTTACCAGGCTATCAGGGTGGATAAGACGAGGGGAAGAAAACTGGACTTTCAATAAAGGGAGGCAGGTTAAATTAATCATGACAGGAAAATGCTTTCACATTGTTATTTAATAAGAAAAATGTGTAATTAACTGATAAAAATAGTTTTTGCAAGAAGCAGGCAGTTAAATAGTTTATAAAGTCAGCCAGGCCCAATCCTCAGCATCCCTGACTGTTAGCAATCAGAATGCTTTTTATATGGTGTCTTTCTTTGGAAACGCACAAACCATCTCACCACAGACATTACCTCATTTTCTTCACAGCCTAATGAATGCTTTATGGCTGAGAAGCGGTGGAGGAAGCGAGCAAGACGGGAGAAATGGAGAAACTGAGGCACGGGGACAGACAGCCGAACGTGGCATTCCCAGCAGCACTCCGGTTTTCTCGTTCCTGACCTCCTGCCCCTTAATTGTGTTTTAGGCATGAGCGAATGCATGTAAATGAAACAGTCATTCTCTCTTCCAAAAGCTGCAGAGAGGAACCTGGGCTGCATATTACGGCCGATATGATACTAGTCTCCCGAATGGGAGGTGGGGATGGAAAGAGATCCTGGCATTTGCCATCTGGTAAGCCTGTCTTTAATCCTCAGTAAAGTAATGGAATGGAGATGAAGAAAAAAATGTGCAAGAATCAAGAGCATAATGCCACCATGAGCAAGCAGCTGTCTGGATTTTTAAAGAGCAAATTCCATGAGACAAATTTAATTGCATTTTTTAATAGAATTAAAAAAAAAACTTCCACAACATTAGTGGGTGGAGGAAATGAAATGGATGCATCCAGAAATCTCACTTGAAAGATGAATTCAACCGGGCTGGTTCTGAGCTCTGTCTTCTGGATTGAAACCTGGCCGGAAGGCCACGTGAGCAGCCGGGGGGCGGCTGTGGAGTGACTGGGAGATGGTGGCCGGCGGCGTGCTCCTGGCAGGCTCCGAGATGGGCCGGCATCTACAGGGCATCATTATTAATGACTTGCAGGAGGTGACGAACAGAACATTAATTAAATGTGCACATGTGGCCAAGTGGGAAATTGGCGGCGAAAACACCAGAGAGGCAGGCGCATAATACCCAGGTACTTGTTTTTCAGCTTCTGTGATTTGGCCTGCGAGAAGTGGCTTGACTTTGCTTCCCCGGCTTTCTCCCTGCTGTCTCGGGCTTGAACCAGATTTCTGCACGATGCCATAGGGGAAGGGGCAGAGGAGGCGCCTTTAGAGCTGGCTCACAAATCCCCTCGCCCAGCACCAGGGTGCGTAGGGGTTGCACCTCTAGCCTGATGTGCTGGGAAAGAAAGCTTGCAAAAATTAATATTGATATTTGTAGAGTAATGAAGCAGCTGCAGAGCTGGTTCACAAACGTCTCGCCCCATTTCGTGGCGTGTTTACAGCTGCAAAGGGGAGAATGAGCGGGAGACGCAGGGGTGGTGAGCCATCGCTCCTGAAAACATCCTCAGGGAAGTTCTTTGGCCCAGCTCATCCCTCCTAAGAGATGCCAGGACGGTTTGACTTCTGAATACATCTGGGCATTTGGAAATTAGATAGCTTGCCCCAAATCCTAATTTAAAAAACAAAAATGCTGTTAAGGGAAGGCCGAGCATTACATAGTTTTCACATTCAATCAACATTTATTTCTCTTCTTAAGAGATCATCCCTAAAAACACCGCGAGCTTGGCTGGTTGCTTTGTCACAACTGGGTCTTGGCGCTGTCCCCATTGGAACTTATATTTATTTGAAAATGATTCTGTTGCCAAGGCAGAAAGAATGGCTCCAGGAGAATGCAAAAGCTACTTGCTATCAAGTACTGTGTGTTCCAAGATGGTAGATTATCTTTTGTGTTTTGTTTTATAGAATTTGAGAACCATTAGCCAAACTGTGTACAGGCAGGGAGAGTTTTATAATGGAGAAGGTGACAGTGATCAACCCTATGCTGTTCTGACAACGTACTGTGAGGTGGCCATGCAAGTGTTTCAGAAGAAGGATAAAAACACCACCCCTTGGCCCGGTGTGGTGGCTCAAGCCTGTAATCCCAGCACTTCGTGAGGCTGAGGTGAGTGAATTGCCTGAGCCCACGGGTTCGAGAACAGCCTGGGCAACTTGGTGAGACCTCATTTCTACAATAAGTTAAAAAAAAAATTAGCAGGGCGTGGTAGTGTGCACCTGTCATTCGGCTACTAGGAAGGCTGAGGAGGAAGGATCGTCTGAGCCCAGTGGGTCAGCGCTGGGGTGGCCGTGAGAGCACCACTACACTCCAGCCTGGGAGACACAGTGAGATTCCAACTCAAAAAACAAAACAAAACAAAAAACAAAACAGCACCCCTCCACTACACCAACAATCATGTGATCTCCAGTATTCACTGACTACTATTGGGTATTATCTAATTTAGCTCATACAACAATGCTATGGAGGCAAGTATGATTATTATCATCCTTCTTTTACAAATTAAAAAAATTGATCAGGTTTGGCCCCCAAAGCCTCCAGACTGCAGAGTAAACTTTAGAGAGCAAAGCCTATAGGAAGCAGAACTGCCTGAGCCTGAAACCGGTTGCTCCAGCATTGTGACCATCACTCAACCTTGACCCAGGATTACTTGGGTTGGGGCTTTGATGCCTAGAATAATGGGTCTGGAGTCCAGGGTCATCCTTCAGTTATCTGTTTAATATTTCTTTAGAGGAGAGGCTGAGGTTTACATGAGGGATGGACAGAGATAAAGGGATGGTGGCAGCACCCTGCTGGTTTTTTTTCACAAGCTATTCAGCTCTGGCCCTAGACTTGCATAGTCTATCTGGGAAAGAAAAGTTCTGAGTTTTCTGGGCCTACTCTCCTAAGAAGTTACTTCAGCAATCCTCTGCTATTACTCAATATGCCCCCTTTTGAGTCTCACTTTTTACCTCTGTGAGTCTATCAAGTCATTTGTTGCAGTGATACATAGCATGCTACCGGAGAGGACTTCTGATATATTTGATTTTCTCTATATTGTTTTGTCTCCAGGAATTTTATTTTAGGTTTAAATGTTATTTTATCACCCTTTGTAGATTGATGCCCCAGTAGCTATCCTGCTATCCCTGCCTAAGTCACATCCACTAACTCTCTGACTGGAATGGCAGGAAGTAGGTATTCTAGGATTGAAGTGTATAAAAAAACCTTCAGATCAGGACAAATAATCTCTCAATGGTGACAATTAAAGCTATAATTGGATGCTTTAAGTATACCATGGGAAGACAATCAGAGATTTTTTTCCTAAACCCTCAGTTATAGATTGTATTTTGCAATGATATCTTCATGTCTTCTAAAATGTGACTTTGCACTTTGCTATTGGGGGGATCTGATTCCCCATCTCTGAATCTGGGTTGACTTCATGACTTACTTAGAATCATAGGATGCAGTGGAAGTAATACCATGTGCCCTCCAAGATTAGGTCAGAGAAAGTCATGAAACTTCCAGTGGGTTCTTTTGGGATACTTGTTCTGGGGGAACTCAATGTCATGTGAGTCAACTGCCCTGAGACCACCATGCAGGAGAGGTCAGGTTTAGGTGCTCTGGTCAGCAGTCCCAATGGATTCCAGCCTTGTAGCCATCCTTCACATGGTGCCAGACTTATAAGTAAAGCCATCTTGAAGCTAGTACCCTTATGCCTGCTAACCACTGAGTGACCTCAGTTGACTTCACGAGGAGCAGTTGAATCACCCAGCTGAGCCCTTCCTGAATTCCTGACTTGCAGAAATCATGAAATATAATAAAATGGTTGTTGTTTTAAGTCAGGAAGTTCTGGGGTAGTTTGTTACACAGAATAGAGACTGAAACATCTCTCACCACTCACATTTGATTCCATTCAAATCCTCTGTATCACTTCAATGACAAATATGAAAGCAAGCATGACATTATATTCTGTATTAGGAAAGAGACTGATTACGGTCTGCATCACCATTGTCCCCTCACTAACATGTTCCTCAATAAGGAATAGGCTTCATCTCATATATGATTTCCCATCTTGCTTTCCTTTTTTTTGTTTTTTGTTTTGAGTTGGAGTTTCACTCTGCCGCCCAGACTGGAGTGCAGTGGCCGCTCCCGGCTACCGCAGCCTTGACCTGCTGGGCTCCGGCAATCCTTCCGCCTCAGCCTTCCAAGTAGGTGGAACTACAGGTGCACGTTACCACGCCTGGCTAACCATCTTGCTTTCAAGAGAGTAGAATTGATTATGTGAAACCAGTATTTCTACACGAGCCATGACAACTCTCATGAAAATTCTTTATGCCTCATATTAAGGTCTGTATGGATTAATCAGATTTTTTAAATGTCATAGGTAAAAATGCCAGACTCAGAGCGGATTCAGTTGCTACAGAACGGTTGGATTAGAGAGTTATTTTCTGTGTTAAGGACTGTTTGACACATCACCAAATTTGCAGGTCCACTGCAGGACACTAGGCTTTGGAAACAAGGTAGCCAACTGTGAGGATGTCCGTACAGAAATGACTCCCTCTTACGGTGGGGCCTTTCGGTAAAAGTATCTTGGTGAGTAGACGAGCATCAGTTTTTCTCATGGGGACTCATGGGGACTGTAGCGGGTGGTTGTTCTTTTCTGACTGAGAAGGTCTTTTTGTCTTTTTACCTTCTCACTGCACCAAGGCTGCCTTCTCTGAGACTGCTGGGGGTTCACATTGTGTGAGAGGGGGCTCTTAGAGCCCCCTTGTTCTTTGCCGGTTGTCTCTCCTTTTCTTGGTCTTTGGGCCCCATATTCTAAGTCACTTTAGCCCCACTCCACTCCCTTCTTTTTGCATCCATCTCCTCCTCCCAGTCATTCCCTGAACTGTCTTCTTCCTGTCGACCCTCCTTCCATCTCCTAAGTAGGGAAGACACAGGAGAGAGAACTCATGCGTGGAGGGCGATTTCCTGTGGGGTGCTATGCTAGAAGCTTTACAGATGTGGTTAGGCCTTACCTCCTGACTAAGCCTTTGAACCCAGAGGGGTTATTCCTCCTTATTCAGATGAAGAAACTGAGACCCAGAGGACTAGAGTCCTTTGCTGAGGTTCACCCAGCAGGTAAGTGCTGGAGCTGGGTATGTTTCTAAAACTGTCTAGACACCTCATCAGCAAGGGGACCTGCATAATGAACATTTGTATACCTAATCCTGAATTGTACCCCACATCTTTAAAATAAAAAATTTTAAAAAAAGAAGGAGAGAAAAAAGAAAGAAACAACCCATTTTCCATCGATGGCAAGACTTAAGTTACGGCACATGGCCATGTTTAAATTAACTGCCTAGTAAACCACGAAGTGTTCTTCCACAGGAAAGGTTTGATCATTTCAGCAAATTCTTTGTTGTCTTTATAAAGCCCAGAGTTAAACAAACAAACAACAAAGAGCAAAACATCCAGGTTTTGTTATAGACGTAAACCTGAACCTTATTGTATCTTGCAGTCAAATTTCTAGTGATCATAACAGGCAAGTCTACAACTGCTTTCTTTAACAAGATTTATTTCCATCTGACAGGGCCGTATGTTACACTAACAACACAGGAGCTTAAGGAAAAGAGTATCATAAGCTTAAAAATATGTAGTATCAAAATGACAGTACCCAGCATTTAGTAAATGTCCAACGAATATTTGTTGAATAAACAAATAATTCTTAAAAGTCTTACTTTTATATTTTGGGGCATATCCAATGTTTTAGTTTCTGTAGATATTTTGTGATACCCCACACAGGTAAACCATGATATCATGTGGGACCTTGATTTGCTCACTTGCAAAGTAAAAGTCAGAGTTGCTCTTCTGGGTCCCCTCCAGTTCTATAAATGACCATCTTGATTCTTACACTGAGAACTGGATATAGTTTCATTAAATGTGGAATCTGGGAAACTGGTAGCAAGAGTGCTGAGTACAATCATACAATAGGGATTTTTAATCCAAACATTATTTATCCAGCACTAATCAAAAATACAACGAAAGGATTAAAAAAAAATAAAAAGCAAACCAAGAAACTGCCAGACTATAAAACAAATGCTTTTCGTCTCCAGCTCTTACAGACTCACTCTAACATCTGGGGGATTTACAGGTGTTAAAATTGCCCCTGAAAGGAGCCTTTTTTATTTCCTGGGGTGATGGAAATATATTGATAATTACGGGGGGAAATGAGGTTTTTAAAAATAAAACAATTAAAAGGGCTTACTGTTTAAATGAAGGAGAAAGTAATTTTCCTTTATTTTATCTATCATTAAATTGATGTTACAAGCTATTAGAAGAGTTTAGCCAAGGCTGGTTTTCAAATATAATCCATGCTTATGTGGCTAGTTAGAGAAGAGGGTGGGAAAAATCTCAGTACCTGTGCATACACACATGTATACATTTGCAGGCATGCACACACACACACACACACACACACACACACACACACAGACACACATACCCTCAGGGATTTGTTTCCTGAAAAATGATGAAAACTCAGATGGCAACCAAGGAGAGGCAAAACATGGAATCAGAGGCATATGAGGAACTAAAAGGAACAGCCTCTGTTTCCTGCTAAGAGGCCATTCCTGATTTAGTGGAAATACCCCCCCCATTGTGTTTGTTTTTTAAGTTGTAAGTGCACGGCTGCAGTTGGTGAACTTAAGGAAAAGAGTATCATAAGCTTAAAAATATGTAGTATCACACAGCTAGTTACCTGCTCGGTCAGGACTCGAATCCAACACACTGTGCCCCCGCATTGAGGAACACGGTGCTGCTGAGATCAACTTGTGAAGCTGCGGGGAAGGGATGATGTTGAGGGAACCAAAAGAACTTCAAAGCCTCTTGTAAGACCCCAGGATCCCAGAGTTCAGAACCTGAGCTTTGCCTCATTTCTGCAGAAGGGCCTGCCTGTGGCTCAAGAGTGATGAATAAGATGCCGCCATCTTGGGAGGCACCGAGAGTTCCAGCTACACTGGCAGTGAGTCCTTGTGAATCTCCATGGCCCTGAAAAATAATTCCAGGCAGCTGAGCTCTAGTGAAGGATTTTTTTTGCTGTCCTTGCCTTGAGGTCTGCCACTGAGGTTTTCCTGCAGATCCTCGACCACCGGTTTTTCCTCCTCCAAACACACTCTCTCCCACTTTCCTTTCTTATTTGGCATCTGTGCAGCCCATGTCTTAATCTTTCTCTTCCGTCACTGCCTGCCTTTCCTCCCTGTGACCTCACTTCATCTTTGCTCCCAGTGGCATCTTGGCAATACATGACCCCAATTTCCGAAAAATCCCAGGGTTTCCTAGGGTAAGAGGGCAGAGAACATTTTATTGTTTTAATAATTGGCAACAGAGTTTCTTTAAGGAAGAAGTGTCTTTGGATCCAAGAGATGCCTGATGGGTGTCCGGGCGTGGAGGGTATCCAGACTGGGACCCAGGCCCTGGGGGAAAGGCATGACGAATGGAGAAAGTGTGGAAATCTAAAAGTGAAGAGAGGGAGAGGAGTGGGGAGAAGGAAGGAGCAGAAATCTGCCTGGGACAGTTGGGCCAAGTTTATAAAACTGTCTTGAGAGTTGGGTGAAGGATTCTTACATTTGATTATGGAAAATGAGGAAGACACCTGTTTCCACACTGGAGTTGATATGTGTGGGATAGAGACAGCTGGTTAAGAAGTTGGAACCAGAGACCTTGAAGAGGGGTCCCTGGAATTAGCAAAAATCTAGAGGAGAGATCTGGGTTTTCAAAGGCCACAAGATGGGGGGATTCTGGCCAATTTTCTTCATACCCATAAAGAGCTGGGGAGCCTCTGGATTACCCTAGATTCCAACAGTTCACAGCTTCTCCAGATGAACCCAGCCTGCTCTGGGCTTGACCGACTCAAACATTCATTTCCCTCTTCTCCCCATTTTCTCCTTGAGCTGTGTATAAGCCTAGAATGGCCAGCGGGTAGTGTGAGGATGCCAGTTAGAGACTGGAGCACTGGGCAGTGAAATCGAGGCAGGAACCAAGAAAAGAGAGGGACTCACTAAAGAAAAAAGAAGTTCCATTTCATACACCTCCCTCTGCCAAGCAGAACAAATACATATCCCAAGCCAAAACAAAATAGGACCATTTCCCAACAAACCCACCGCTGCTTGCCAGTGATAAGGTACAGCGGGAACAGTCGGGGACAGCTAAGTCTGGGCGGCCTCATTGCACAGGGCACAACTGGCAGTCGGAGATTGAGCGTTAGGCCAAGACGACAGTGGTGACCACGGGGGTGTTTCATGCCTTACTCAGTTATTCACAGGTACACACCAGTGAGAACTGATGTCTTCAATTCTGCCCCTGAGTGTGAAGTTGAAATGGAAGGCCCCTTAAAATAGGCCTTTAAGAGTGCTGGGGAGGGTTGACAGAGGTGTGGGAAGCCCGTCATGGCTGACATTACAAGGAGAGAACTTGAGGGGATCCTCTTTCAGGTCCTGGCTGATGGATTGTGAACTGGGTAGCTGGTTTTAAAAACTGACCCTGGGAGTGCTTGGGATGTGAGTAAAACACCTCAAATTCTTCAACCAGCCAATTGTGAATAGAGGAATGGTCCCCCCACCCTTTTTCTTTTTTTTAATAACTTGCCTTAGTTACTAAAGGTGATTTCCTAAACTCCAGAAAATTGTTACGAACTGTCAGACTGTGGGTGCCACAACCCTTAGTCAGCAAAATAGCCCCAAATGGTAGGAAAACATTCCAACCTCTCCCAAAAGGGGAAAAAGGCATTCAGTAAAATTACTCAGTTTAAAAACATCACCGTTTCTCACTGTGTGTTAGAAGAGTCATAGAAATTCTAACAGAAATGAACCTCAAGTATGCAGTTGTATAAATCTGCCTTCTGAATGGAAAAATTAAGCAGCTGGCCCTGGGATGGTGTCTATGATCAGATCCGAGAGAATGCTCTTTGCCTGTTGTGTCCCAGTGGACACCACCCTGCCTGGCATCTTTGTTTGCCAAGTGTATACAGCAAACTCTAAATCGATAAAAAACATATCCCTTCCTTTTATCAGAGTGAGACAGAAAGAAGAGCATTTACACTGACCAAGAATACATTCCAGAGAAATTCAAAGAGACTTATTGGGCTACCATTTACAAGTTGTAAAATTGGGATTGCGATCGTCTCTACCTCACAGGGTTGTTGGGAGAATCAAATATAATCACTGTCATAAAACGTTAGACCAGAGCCTGGCACGCAGCCAGGTTACAGTACACATGCAGCAAATGATACCAGAACTTTTTGTTGTTGTTGTTGTTGTTGAGTTAGTGTCTCACTCTGTCACCCAGGCTGGAGTGCAGTGGCATATTCACCACCATCCCAGCGTCGACCTGTTGGGCTCCGACAATCCTTCCGCCTCAGCTTTCCAAGTAGTTGGAACTACAGGCATGGCTAATTTTTTGATTTACTGTACAGATGAGTTCTCACCAAGCTGCCCAGACTGTTCTAAACTCCGTGGGCTCAGGCAATCCCCTCACCTCAGCCTCCCAAATTGCTGGGATTACAGGCTTGAGCCACCGCGCCCGGCCGATACTAGAACTTTTAATACGTGATGTGAAATGTCCATGTTGTGGGAATTTTAAAAATGGGTAGAGCATAGTCTTTTCTTTAAGAATCTCTCATACTCAGTGATCTATCACAGAAACAAAGAACTGAGTACCACATGTTCTCACTCATAAGCGGACCCTGAACATTTACCATAATACAATAAGAAAGGAATTGGCAGCAGTCGGAGTAGGGGAGGGCTGGGGGAGACTCATAACATCCATAAGGGTACCTCATCTCAAAGCAGGCGAAGTGGGGACCAAAGGGAGGACGAGCCTTTACCTGTATACTGACCACTTGTGTAGCTAATTCTGAATTGTACCCCACATCTTTAAAATAAAAAAAAGAATCTCACAGAGGAAAGGGTAAAGGAAGACAGCTCAGCAGATAATTATGATACATAGTCCATAGAAAATACCACGTATACTAAGTAATAGGAATACATATTGGGTACTGGTTCAGGAGAGGCTTCAGTGCTCTGATGTGCGGGATCATTAAGGGTGAAAGGGCCTTCTACTTACATTAAGCCTGTGAACAAGAAAGACTAGGTCCTGGCAAGGCCAATGTTGTCATTTTGCTGTCCTAATGATGGATGGGGATTCGTGAGCAATTGAATTGAGGCTCTGCCATTACTATCGATTGTTGGGATAGACTTCTTGATCGGAGCCAGTAGGCCACAGTCTGGGTCGGTGGCCACAGTGACATAAGGTTTGTGACCTTTCATAGGCTTCCCGTGTGCCTGGCCACACGCCTATCGGCCCGGGACCTAAGATCAAGCTGGCGGGTGAGGACTTGGGAAAATGAGGCTTGTATTAAGTGACCTCAGCTCTAAGCCAGATGCGGCTGGAGCCTCTTCCTTCTTTTTTTTTGAAGAGGAAATTTTTTTTTCATTTTCAAAGCTTTGGAAGCAGTTTAGTTATGGGTGGAACTGAGAGGCAAGGATGTTTAAATAGTAGCTCTTACTGCCTTGCTCTTTGACTCTGAGAAGGATACTTACCCACCCTAATCCTCGGTTCTCTTGTCTACAAAATGGGGAACATGAGACCTACTTTACTAGAATTTTGGGGTTTTCTTTCTCACCACAATTTTATTGAGATATTGTTCACATACCATAGTGTTTACCCTGTTAAAGAGATTTCAGTGATTTTAGGGGGTGGATTCACAGAATTGTACAACCATCACCACTATTTAATTCCAGAATGTTTTCAATACCCCCCAAAGAAACTCATACTGGTAGTCACCCCCATTCTTCCTCTCCCCTCACCTTTCTAGCAACCACTGCTTTCTATCTCTATGGATTTGTCTATTCTAGACTCTTTCTAAAAGAAATCATACAATATGTGGTCTTTTGTGATTGGCTTCTTTTACTTAACATAATGTTTTCACGATTCATCCAATTTGTAGCATGTATTGGTTCTTTATTCCTTTTTAATTGCTGAATAATATTCCATCGTATGAATAAGCCATATTTTGTCTATCTGTTCTTCAGCTGATGGACACTTGGGTTGTTTCCGCATTTCTGGCAATTATGAATAATACTGCTTTGAATGTTGTGTACAAGATTTGTGTGGACATGTGTCTTTATTTCTCTTGTTTATATGCCTAGAAGTAGAATTTGCAGAAACTTAACTCTGTTTAATTTTTTGAGTTCCTGCCTAATTATTTTCCAAAGTGGTTGCAGCATTTACAGTCCCACCAACAATAAATGTTTCAAATTCTTCATATCCTCTGCAGCATTTGTTATTGTCTATCCTTTTGATTTTAGTCATCTTGGTGTGAAGTGATATCACATTATGATTTTATTTGCATTTCCCTAATGACTTATGATGTTGAACATCTTTTCATGTGCTTATTGGCCATCTGTATATTTTCTTTGAAGAAATGTCTATTAAAATTCTTAGCTGATTTTCAGTTGGGTTATTTGTCTTTATTGTTGAGTTGTAAGAATTCTTTATATATTCTGGATACGATTTTCTTATAAGATATATGATTTGCAAATATTTCCTCCTATTCTGTGGGGTTCCCCCCCACTTTTAAAATAGTGTCCTTTGAAGCACAAATTTTAAAATTTTGATGAAGTACAATTTATCTATTTTTTTCTCTTGTAGCTTATACTTCTGGTGCCGTACTAAGAAATCATTGTTCACTCATATTTTCTTTCAACAGTTTTATCATTTGACTCTTACATTTAGGCTTGTAATCCTTTTTGAATTTTTGTCTATGGTGTGAGGTAGGAGTCTACCTTTATTATCTTTTTATATATAAGAGTATCTAGTTGTCCTAACATCACTTGTTAAAAATACTATTCTTTCTCTATTTAATTATCTTGGTGTCCTCCGATAGGTTTGTAGCAGTAAATGGCATGATCAATGTAAAGTTTCTAGTATGTGATAAGTTTCAATATAGGGTAGCTATTATTTTATTACAATCAGTTTGAGACCTATGTAAGGTTTGCAAGTAATGATAATATCAGGAGCTAACATTATACAGACTTCTTCCTATGCACCTGACTTGTCAATTAACTCAATTATGAGGTAGGTAATATTTTCATCTCTTTTATTCAGATTAGGAAACTTGAACTTAAAAAGGCCATGGAACTCATTCAAAGCCACACAGATAGCCACAAAGTGGATAATTTAATTCGGGCAATCCTTCACTGTGATGGGAATTGAGCTCATGAGATATGAGTAAGAGGTATGTCAGAATAGGAGAGACATAGAGGGACGTGGCCGACGGCTAACATGGTGAAAAGCAGTAGAAAGTGGTTAGCAGGCTGGGCGCTGTGGCTCCAGCCTGTAATCCCAGCACTTTGGAAGGCCGAGGTGAGAGGATTGCCTGAGCCCACAGGTTCGAGACCAGCCTGGGTAACTTGGCGAGACCTTATCTCTACAATAAATCAAAAATTAGCAGGGCGTGATGGCGTGGGCCTGTGGTTCTGGCTCCTTGGAAGGCTGAGGTGGAAGGATCGCCTGAGCCCAGCCGGTCAACGCTGGGGTGGCCGTGAGCGTGCCACTGCACTCCAGCCTGGGCAATGCGGTGAGACTCCAACTCAAATAAAAAAGAAAGAAAGAAAGAAAGTAGTTAGTGGAGCTCTACCACGAGGTTTTGAGGCCTGGCTTAGACACTTGCAAGCTTCATGACCTTGGGAAGTTCAGTTTCTTCAGCATAAAATGAGGGTGTGTAGGCTTCTTATGCCATGGGCTTGTTGTGAGACAATATGGTTAGTATGGGTGAAGTACTTAAAACAACAGTTCCTGGCACATAGGAAGTGCTCACAGATTGTCAGCCATGATGCTGACGGAGAACTCTAAAATCTGAACCAAGCTTTCTTTCCAGAATTTTTCCTACTATCAGGGCTGGCTCCACGAGCGTGCAACCTATACGGCTTCATAGAACCCTATACTTAAGGGGCCTTGGCCTTGGTTTAATACCCTTTTGTTGCCATCTTAAAATTTTTAATTATTTTTATTTTGCACTGGGATCTGCAAATTATTCAGTCAGTCCTGGGCAGGGCATAGGCTTGTCTGGAAGAGTTCCCTCGTCCTAGTGATGCCCAGCACAGCCCACACAGGGGTGTTTCTTGACACACACACACACACACACACACACACACATTTAGAACCTCCTTGGCTGCTTTGAGCTCCAGTGGGTTCTCTCCACATGGAGGGTAGTGCTCAGTTTAAGTTCCACGTCATCGACGCCAACGCACACCCACTTGACATTCCTGATTTATTACCTAAAAGCGAATGCAAGGCATCGTGGGCCTCAAATCCTGCCTCTGTTCCTGGACTGAAAACTTCCATTGACTTCAGCTGGCAGCCTGCACCACTAATTGAGGACAGTTTGGCCCCGCGGGTTTTATATAGAACATTTTTCTTTATTTCTTGTTTTCATGGGTGTGTGTTGTGGGCTGGGGATTATTTTTATGTTTTTCCACTTCCTGATTAGTTTTAGGAGTTGTTTATTTGGAGACTGCTTTAATAAATTTGCACAGCAGGGTGAGTTAGTAACAGGCTTGGTGTATTTAACCAGGAACCACCTTCGTTTCACTTGGGGTTTTGGCGCTTAACTTTAGGGTACAGTCACTCCGTTTCAGTACCAAACCTTGCCAAAGATCACCTGTCCTTGATCTAGACACTTCGGGATGGTTGAACCCGAAGACAGGGCTCTGCTCCCATGGGACCCTGTGTAGCATACCATCACAGCCTATCGCCATTACACTTTTAAAATGTACTTGAGTTCAAATGATATTTTTCTGTCTGTTTCCTCCTTTGGACTGGGAAGACCAGAGGGCAGGGACTTGATCACCAGCTTAGTTTTAGTACCTAGTACAGCTCCTGTAGCAAAATCCTTCATTTGGGAAATATTTCCTGGATGTTTATTATGTGCCAAATGTAGATACAGATGTGACATGAACAAGATAAGTGAGGCCCCGCTTGAGAGGGGCTTACATTCTACAGATAGGCAGAGGATTGTAGAGCTAATTGATGAAAGAGATTGTTATTAAAAAATAAAACCAAGGTGTAAAATACAGTGGTTTGTGGTGTGTGTGTGTGTGTGTGTGTGTGTGTGTGTGTGTGTGTATGTGTGTGTGTGGTGGTCAGGGAAGGTTCCCAGAACAGAGGATTGCTGAGGCAGGAAGGAACCAGTCATATGCAAATCAGCATTGCAGGCCCTGGAAGCAGCTGATGCAAAGGTCCCGGGGACAGAGACTAGCTTGGCTTTGCCAGCAGAAGGGAGGCAGGAACACAGTGAGGGTGAGAACAGAGTTAAGAGAGAATCCTGGCCAGGTCAGCATGTCCCAGATGGCCCTGGTATGGAAGTAGATTTATTCTAAGGGCAATGGGAACCTCAGAGAGAGACACTAATTACGTTTTCAAAGAGTGCCCTGGCTGCTCTATGGATAACGAGCTGGGGTGGGGTTGGGCAGCTCTGGAGGCAAGAAGACCCATCGGGGGCTTTTCTGGTCATTTGTTGAACTGACTGGATTATTTCCAGAAAGAAACTGATGTGGTCCTTGCGGAGGCTGGTAGTGGAAAGAGGAAGTAGAATAATATAGCACGGCGTTCCAGGACTGCTTGCTGAGTGCCAAGGTGACATTCCTCTTGACTGAGTCCTTGCATCATCCCGGTTTAAGATGAACCTCAGGGGCCCGAGGTCTGACCCTGTGTTGCTGGTGAGACTGAATTTTTAGGGAGTGAAGAAAGAGCCTGGCTGGGGTTGGAGAGGGTGGAGTCCCACAGACAGGAATGACTTCACTGAGGAGGGAGCTGGAGAGAGGTGAGCATCACCAGGCAGAATGACTGTGGCCAGGAGTGTGGGGCCGGAGTGACAGCTTGTTTAATAGATGGTGGGCTGCAGTGCTATCGGCATGGAGAGGGGCTGGCCAGCTGCACACTGGAACTTATTTAAAGAAGCGATTGTAAAAGTCTTCGAGCCAGTTAATTACCGGGTTTTGTTATGTCAGGAACTCTTTGAGTTAAAGCAGAAAGAAGTCATTCATGAGTGTGTTTCAGTTCTGTAGTTTAATGGGACAAGTAAAAAAAAATTTAAAAACTGATAAAATGATCTAGTTCATGGAAGGATTGAAAACCCTCACAAGAAAAGCTGAAATTACATACTGTGCTCCATCCCCTCCTATGGAAGCCACTGAGATGGTCACAGAATTAATTGGACTAATGGCCCATTGCTGTCATGCATAAAGCTCGGGGCCCACAGAGAACTGACAAGGCCATGGAAATGGCCTGTAAATATGAACCCAGGTGAGCTATGGCGATTCGAATGGGCTTTCGGAAGCACTCGTCCAAAGGTGAAAAAGAAGAAAGCCCGGAAGCGACGTGTGCACACAGCTGGGACGCCTTCTGTGACCAAGTCTCATCTGTCTTGTGGCTCATGAGACAGGCATGTGAAAACAAATGGAAAAAAAAATCCATATTTTCAACTAAAGACAAATTTTGGAAAGGTTGGGTGATGCAGATAATGGGATGAAGAGGAAGAGGAGAAATTTTAAAGGGTGCATTACCTAAGTTTATCAAGTGACAAGTGTCACCTGTGTAAACTGACTGAGCCAGACGTGGTGGCTCATGCCTGTAATCCCAGCATTTTGGAGGCCGAAGATGGAGGCTTGCTTGAGCCCACTAGTTGTAGACCAGCCTGGGCAGCATAATGAGACCTCATCTCTACCCACCCCCCAAAAAAGAAAAAAAATTAACTGGGTGTGGTGGTGAATGCCTGTAGCCCCAGCTACTAGGAAGGCTGAGATGGGAAGATCCCCTGAGTCTAGGAGTTCAAAGTTGTGGTGAGCTGTGATCATGCTACTGCACTCCGGTCTGGACGACAGAGTGAGACCCGCAACTCAAAATTAAAATAAATTAGAAAAATAAATAAACTGAGCACACGTGAGGTAGGAGGAGGCCGGTGGTAAATATCTTCTTCATGTCTGGAGTTTAATTTCTTGCTCACCTTGTTCTGATTAACTCATGTTTCTGTTTGGGGATATAGTGAATCCTCAACGTGGATCTCTGGAGACAACCCAATGCTTGGGGATTTTGCCTTCAGATTTTATGCACTGAGGGCATTGGGGTCAAATGGACTTAGCTTCTGATCCTGGTTCTTGCACTTACAGGGGTGCTGCTTTGGGCTGTTTCTACAACCTTCTTATCTATCAAACGGAGATAATGTCCCTTCCCCATGGGTGGCCCTGGAAGGATGCAGAGGGCGCTGAACAGGCTGCCTGCTGGAAGAGGCTTGTAGGACAGGCAGCCTTGCAGGAGGTCTCTGGCTGCTGAGTTTGCAGCCCTGGGAGTAGCCCCACTCAGCCCGTAGGTACCGCTCTGCCCCTCCAGAGATCGCTGTGATCCTCTCAGCAAAATATCCTTTATATTTTAATCTTGATGTTTATGTGAGAGAGACACGGATGGAGGCTAGAAAGGAATTAGTGGATTTTAAATTAACTTCCTAAAGAAGAGCTGGGGTTTTGGTCTTGCTTTGTGTTCGTGGTTGCCCTTCCCTTGCCAGATGCAAGGCAGAGCATTTTAGGCCATCTTGTGGGCTAGGAAAGGGCTTTGCACTCTTCAATGAAAGGCGAAAATGCCATGAATGACCGGGCCTTCCAGGGAGTAAACACAATGTTAATGAAAACTGCAGAGGATACTACATTACGGTGTTTCTGTCAACTCTGGTGAAATAGAGAAGCCCCCACAGAACCTGTGGAGGAGGGATGGGGGTAGAAATCGGCATGAGACTCAGTAGAGGAAAAGACAGAAATGTATCTGGCCTGGAGGGACTGAGGGCTAAGATGTGGACCCATGAAAGCAATGTGCAGCCTATGGGGGCCAGTTAAGGCTGATGGCCTGTCCCTACCTGGTCGGCTGGCCTTGTTCACATGATTTGATTGCCAAGGTCTGCTCAGAGGGTCCCTGCTCCTCCCTGGACTGGAAATTCAATTGAAAAAGTAGCGAGTCTGTGATGATTACACACTCAAAGAAAGGGAACATGAGTGGTCAGGAAGCACCAGGGAAGGTAGAATTCTTGCTACGTACCTGATGTGCGTGGTAGCCCGAAAAATGGCCCCCAAAGATGTCCACCTCTACTTCCTGGGGCCTGTGGCTGTTCCCTTACATGGTAAGTGGGGGCTTGCAGGTGTGATTAAGTTAAGGATCCTGAAATGGGGAGATTGACCTGGATGATCAGGTAATCACAAGTGTCCTCATAAGAGGAAGGGAGAAGGAGACTTGATGGTAGAAGAGGAAGAAGGTCATGATGAGGAGGCAGGGAGGAAGAAGGTAGGCTCCAAGGCCATGGCCAAGGAATGAGGACAGCATCCACCTGGAAAAGGCCAGGACACGAATTCCCTTGAGCAGGCGTGTCCAACCCGCGGCCCAGGACAGCTAGTCTTGCGGCCCCACAAAGTTTTTTAAACATCGTGTGTTTTTTTAGCATTTATTTTCTTCGTGACCCCATGCGTGGCTCCATTTTTTTTTTTTTTTTAAATAGAACTCTATTATTTGCAACAATGCACCCAAACTTATCCACTGTGACCAGTGGCATGTTGCAATTGTGGTTACATTTTTGAAGTTCACAATCACGCCCTGTTCATGACATTGTTTCTTGGCAGCACAGACATTTGTGAGCAGATGTTTCCAACGATGAAGCACGCGAAGAGTAAAACTTGAACAAACATTTTTAAAGAGCACCTTGAGAATTTGCTAAGGATTGCGGCCGCTTCCATCGAACCAGATTTTGTTAGATTAGTTCACAAAAACGAGGTCAAATTTTCCACCAGTTTTGTACCGAGGGTACCCTCCCAAATGTGGACACATTTTAAGAAAGGAAAAAAGCTATATTAAAGTTGTAATACTCGATATATACCAGTAAAAAAAGATGAAGATAGATCACGTTTGACTTCTGCAATCACAAGAGGGGCTCAAAGTGGTTACCGTCATCAACCAGACACTTCTGATAATGGTGAACTGAAAGTAATACCCAGATAACGTCGCTTAAAATGTGTATACATTTTTTGGCACCCCCAATATTGTTCTCATTTTTCTAAACGTTAAAATAAAAAACATATAAAAAAGTCTTATTAGATATGTGTGTGTATGTATATATATGTGTGTGTATATATATGCACTAACTATATTATTTAATTTATGTGTGGCCCAAGACAACGCCTCATTACCCAATGCAGCCCAGGGAAGCCAAAAGGTTGGACACCCCTGCCCTAGCACCTCTGTAAGGAAGCAGTCCTGCCAATGTATTGATTTTAGCCCCATGAGATTGCTTTGGGACTTATATGATAAAAAGTTGTATAGTTTTGTGCCACAAGCTTATGGTCCTTTGTTACAGCAGACATAGGAAACTAATATAATGTGTGGGTTTGGTCATACTTCTTGCCACTTAGCCTCATTCTTTCCAACTGTAAAATGGAGTCTTCCTACTAGTTCTTACCCTCTCTCTCATGGGTTTGTTGTGAGGCTCAAGTGAGACAATTTATGGGAGTGCTTGCGCTATTAATTATAATGCACCATACACGCATATCCATGTGAGTTAACAGTATCTTTGAAGGATACTCATCAGTGGTAGCTCTTTTAAACAACATTCATCCTGAGCAGTGAGGGGACTGGTTCAAGTTAGAGGTTCTGCAGAATATGGCAGGTGATACCGGTGGTGAAGAAGAAAGTGGAGATAGAGGGTGGACATTAGGTCCGAGGTTGTCAAAGCGTGCCCAGGGCCCAAGACCTGCTGAGGGGAAGGCTTCCCAAGCTTTCAGCTGGCACAGACCCAGGATAGGGCTTCAGATATCCCCAGAGGATCCCAAGGTCCTGTGTTGCTTGAAAGAAAGAGTAAAAAGGAGTCAGCGGTTAGGGAGATATTTTCTTAACTGGGGGCAGGGAGAGGCAGAGCTTCCTTGATCAAAGGAGGCATTGCTTCTGGGATTTCTGGCCTCCAGAATTGTCAGATGGTAATTTTTTGTTTTCTGGGCTGGGTGCGGTAGCTCACACCTGGGATCCCAGTACTTTAAGAGGCCGAGCAGGAAGAGTTAATTGAGTCTAGGAGTTTGAGACCAGCCTAAGCAACATAGCGTCTCTGTTGTAAAAAAAATTGAAAAATTAGCCAGGCGTGCTGGTGCACCTGTAATTCCAGCTACTTGGGCGGCTAAGGTGGAAGGATCACTTGAGTCCAGGAGGGTGAAGCTGCGGTGAGCCATGATAGTGCCACTGCACTCCAGCCAAGGAGATAGAGTGAGACCCTGACTTTAGTACTACTACTACTAATAACAACAACATTTTTCTGTTTCAAAGAAAGAAAGAGTGGAAAAGTCAGTAGTGGGCAATTGCTGGGGGTGGAGGTAGGATTGGTAGTAGTGGGATTCTGCCAGGGGAAGGTGGGGCACACCTCATCAACAAGGGTACCTGCATAATGAACGTTTGTAGACTTAACCCTGAATTGTACCCCACATCTTTCAGATAAAAATTTTTTTTAAATGTATACATTAAAAAAAAAAGACGTTGCTGCTAGAGGACATTTGAAGACATTGCAGAGCTCACCTGGGATACTGAGATATTTTGAACTACTTCTGTTTCGTAAGGTTAATTGTTTACCCCAGACTCAGGCCTAACATTAATGATAGTGTTTATCACAGTATAAACTCAGAGGATAATTCCATAGAACATCTTGAAGTCACCCTATGAATAGATGCCTTTTCAGTAACTTAGATGAAATAGAACATTTTCCTTATTTAGCGTTTAAACCCAGCCAATGACCAAGAAGCTTTTATGACAGATCGAAACACTAGAATATCCTTCGTAAGGCCTTGGTTTCCTTTAGGATACTTCGTAGCTATCAACAATATATTCCCTGACAATCTTGTGAAGTAGATGGCTCATGCTTTCATTCCCATTTTCTCCAATAAGCAAGTATGAGGCAGTTACAGGATGTCTGCCTGAATAAATGACTGAGTATTCCAGGACGTCTGTGCCCCAGCTGGGACTGTGACTTGGCTTCCTGACATGTAGGACCGTTGTCATCCCTGCACCTTCCACACTATCGCAAGTCCTCTTCAGTACCACGTCCTCAAACGGGCAGTCATCCAATCCACAAACGATCATGGCTAAAGTGTGTCTGAAATGAGCAGGTCCTCAGCTAAATTAAGGTTATCTAACGGCAACAGAGAGAAGAAGGCAGGCCCCACGGGCACGGAACAAGGTGATAGATGGATGAAGTGAGGGATGGCTTTGCCTGGCTTTGTCAGTTGTCTTGACAACACTGTTTTACAGATGTGTGCATACTGATCTGCATGATTTAAAGCAACGGAGTCATTTTTTGCAATTTCTCTTTTCATTCTGCATTTCCACGGAGGTTCAGCAGCCTGTCAGTAGTCTCAGCTGATATCCACGGGGGACCAAGTATCAGATGGAGTCTAACGACTGGCTTGATTTCTCCCAAGCTGCTTCAAAGAGCATGAGGTCTACACTTGCTGCCTCGGTGGCTTTACTCACCTTCAGTCCCATACTTCTCACTCCACTGGCCGCTCTTGAACTCATTAACGATGCATTCCTTGCCAAACCTGATGGACAATGGTTGGTCCTTCGCTGATTGGACCTTTCTGAGAGCTCTGACTCTGCCCCTATGCGTGCTCTTCTTGTGACTGTTTCTCTGTTGGCTACCATGACACCATGCCAGCCTGCGCTTGTCCTGATTCTCCTGCTCCCTGCTAGGCCTCTTCTCTGACGTGTCCTCCCAGGGCTCTGAACTCAGCCCCGTTCTCTCCTTCTATACACGCTCTCTGTGATTCACCCTCCCACGTGGCTTCATCCACCAATGACCCACGACTCTATCTCTAGCATGGCATGCCCAATGGGTTTCTCCAACTCTCTGACCCCACCTCAGCCCCTGGCATCTGTGCCTTGTCACTACTAACACCGGCGGCAATTCTCCCATTCGTGTTCCCCACTCTTGGCCCCTAGCTCCCATCTTTCCAGCTCATTCTTTTTCGTACTACAGCCCCAACAAGCCTGTGACCACCAGGACCACCTTCCGTATTGATTCTTCCACCTTTCACAGTCTCTCACCCCTTGGGTGTCCCTCTTGTCCTCTTGACCGGGCTTGAATTCCACGCTCACCCCTCCCAATCACATCCTGCTGTATATTGTTGGCCCCCTCGGCCCCGCTCTCATTTCCTCAAACTTATTTAGTGAAACCACAATCTTGGTGAAATCCAGCTCGCTTCCTCCTGCATCCGTGCAGCTGAATACGACGGGAGAAAAACACAGAGCCACGCAGGCTGGTCTCACTTGAAATTCATGACCGTGAACCGTAAGTGAGTCCTTAATGGTGCCAGGCAATCACTGTCTTAGTTCCTGGTCCTTTCATTCTCCCAGTTAACTAATTTCCTCCCCCATACTCACTCTCAGCTAATGACCCTGCTTCCTACTTCACTGAGAAACTGGAAGCAATCAGGAAAGTCCACAGACCCCACCCCACGTCCCCCCACCTACAAACAACCATCTGCACCCACAGACTCCGCCTTGCAGCCTGTCTCACAGACGACCTCTCCGTACGCCCGTCTGCAGCCAGCCCCTCTGCCTATGCACGATGCTGTGTCCCCCTCTTCCACACGAGGCGTTGCCACAGCACTTCTCTCTCTTCTCCAACACCTGCAATGTGTCACTTCCCACTGGGGTGTTCCCATCAGCTTGGCTCCCAAGGCACTCAGATTAAAAGCCAAAGTCCCTCCAGCGGTCCCATCAGCTCTCTCTGCCCTCGTCTCCTGTGTCTCTCTGCTTGCTCACTTTACCCCAGCCTCACTGACCTTCTTTACTGTATTTTATTATTTTATTTTGTCGAGGTCTCAATCTATCACCCAGGTTGGAGTGCAGTGGCACGATCACAGCCTTGACCTTGTGGGCTCAGGCAATGCTTCCACCTCAGCCTCCTGACGTGCCACCATGCCTGGTTAACTTTTTGATTTTTTTGTAGAGGCGAGGTTTTGCTGTGTTGCCCAGGCTTGTCTTGAATTCCTGGGCTCGCACAGTCCCCTCGCCTTGACCTTGCAAAATGCTGGGATTATAGGCATGAGCCACTATCCCCGGTCCCTGGCCTTCTTGTTGATCTTCCAGCCTTAGGACATGTTTTTTTCTGTCTGAGATGCTTTTCCCCCAGTTTGGCTGCTTAGCTGACTCCTTTGCCTCCTTTGAGTCTTTGCTCCAATCTCATTTCTCACTGGGGTCGGCCCTGGCCACCCTAGTTAGAACTGCAGCACCCCTGCCCCAATCTCAGCACTCCTGACCCTTCACCCAGCTCTGCTCTGTGCTCTTGGGCTCACCATCTACCTTACTATAGAGTTTGTTTGTTTATTATGTTCATTGTTACTTGCCTGTCTCTGCATTAGCATGGAGACTACTCTTTTTTTGTTGTTGTTTCAATAGTTTTAGGGGGTATAAATAGTTTTTGGTTACAGGGCTGCATCGTACAGTGGTGAAGAAGTCTGGGCTTTACTTACTGTGTTGCTCATCTCTGTGATGGTGAATCACAGAGAGAGTGTATAGGAGGAGAGAACGGGGCGAGTTCAGAGCCCTGCAAAGACCAAGTTAGAGAAGAGGTCCAGCAGGGAGGAAGAGAATCAAGATAAACAGAGACTGGCATGGTGTCATGGTAGCCAACAGAGAAACAGTTGGAAGAGGAGAATGCATACGGGCAGAATCAGAGTCCTCAGAGAAGTAAACCAACCCCACCTATGCACATTGGCCCCCGTGGGTGATTTTTTTGTCTCT
>CAUYQG010141080.1:0-16380 GCA_963574415.1 Tarsius wallacei
GTTTCTGGTTAAATATGCTAAATATATATAGCGGGGAAGGTGAAGGCGTCAACAGCTCTCGAACACGTTCTAACGGTCTCGAGGTCCTCGGCTCTCCCTGATTTCTAATGTTCAGTGAGCCTCCGTGGCCGGCTGCCTATATATAGATTACAATTTTTTGAGGGGCTCCCTCTTTATTGTGTCTCCTGAGGTATTTAGTGGTTTTGTTTGAACGACAGATGTTTAGAGACAACATATTTATGACGACAGATGATGGTAGCAGACAGTATCAGCTCCTGCCCTCAACCCCGTGGGTCCCTTCATCTTTCTTTTGCATAGTGGGTCTCATTGCTTTCTGTCTCCACAGCCACCATGTACACCTCTTCCTTGGAAGCCTGCCCTCAGGCAGCAAGAGGAGTAGGTAGAGAGAAATGCCTAGAAAAGGAGGTTCCCTGCTGTCGTCCTATGTTCACAGCCTTTAAGCAATGCTTGATGGATACTGTGGTATAATACCCAGCCCTCTTGTCCCTGCTATGAAAACTCTGAGGTGTAATTTAATGACCACCAGATTTACTCAAGAGAATTGGAGCTGGTGACCCTCTATGGCACTTTGCTTGATGTCACACTTTTACCTGGCCTCCGGACTAGTTTCTCATTGGTGCTCTAACAAATTGTCACAATTTTAGTGACTTAAAACAAGAAAAATGTGTTATTTATTATTTTACAGCTCTGCAGGTCCGGTGTCCTGTGCAGACTTATGGGCTGAAAGATGTTGACAGGGCTATGCTTTTTCTTGGTAGGCACCAATAGGCAACTTTTTTCCTTGTCTGCTCAGGTGCTGGCGGAATTCCATTCCAGGTGGCTGAGTGAATTTTTTTTCCAGAGATTCTTTCAACGCATTTGCCTATTTCATGATATGTGATTTACCAGTGTACCTGCCTACCCCGCCCTGAGTGTTCAGCAACTTTTGACCCCAAGCGACATGACCCCCATGCTCCACCCTCTCTATTCACCTAATCTTGCCCCAAGCAACTTTTTTGTGTTTCCCTGGATGAAAAATGTCCTCAGAGAGAAACTTTTTGTGATGTGGAAGAGGTAAAACAAACAAACAAACAAAAAACAGCAGAAGCACTGAAAGGCATCAAAATGGAGGCATTCAAAAACTGTTTTGAGCAGTGGAGAAAGCATCTCAATAGGTGTATTGCATTAAATGGAGAGTACTTTGGAGGTGACTGAACGTGTGGGAATTAAACATGTGAGAATAAATAGACAAGGTCTTATCAATAAGTTCTGTTTGTACTGGGGCCGTCTCCTCTACTATTCTGGGAAGGGGGAGAGGCATTGTTCTGCTTACCACAAAATACTTTCCGTATGGTCTCCCTTCTTCAGCCTTACTCTGTCACCCAGGCTGGAGGGCAGTGGCACGATCACGGCTCACCACAACCTGGACCTCCTGGGCTCAGGCGATCCTTCCACCTCAACCTCCCAGGGAGCTGGGACTACAGGCATGTGCCACCACATCTGGCTAGCTTTCTGATTTTTTGTAGAGACGAGGTCTTGCTGTGTTGCCCAGGCTGTTCTCAAACTCCGGTGCTTGAGAGATCCTCCCTCCTCTGTCTCCCAAAGTGCTGGAATTTCAGACATGAGCCACTGTGCCCAGCAAGTGGAAACACTTTATCATCACTTTCACAGGAATCCTTTGCTCAGGGTCTGCTTGTAGGGAATCAAACCTAAGACAACGACGCGTACTCCGAATTCAAAAATTTTGGCCAGTGATTTGCGAATGACTGATGGGCAGCAGAGGCCAACACTCCCAGTACAGTCAGAAAACAACCATTTGCTGTTCCTGTGTACATGCTTGTTGGGCTCTCTGGCCTCTGGCCGCTAAACAGGAAGAAGAGGAGAGACCTTGCTAATGGGGTTCTCACTGCTTGCCTGAAACCCTCCGCTCCTCATCAGCGTGGCACACTCGGCATCCTTGCCCACCAGCCTGTCTCTGTGTGCAGCCTTTACAAGTACAAGCATGTGATCCTGCTCAACTGTCCCTAGTCAGCACAGATACCAGCCGAGGCCGGTCCCGCCCAACGCTATGTGGTAGGCGTGGAAGATTGACATGCTACTCAGTTCAGGGTCAATATGCAAAACAGGAAAGGGACAGACGGAAGCTTGAAGGCCTGTCATGATGACTGTGAGCCGTCTCCCTGAGTCCTGGGGGCTGCGATCCCCGTGCACACGCTTGGCCAGGCAGAGGTCCACAGCAGTGCTTTCTCTCTTGCTGTGTGCATCATGGCTGTTTCACCACACACCAAACTCCTTGTTCTCTAGGTACACAGAAGCTTCAGGTATACCCAACGGCAGCACGGATCCCTGGTGCTGCAAGTGCGTATATTTAAACCTAGGACATTTTTGGATGTGTCAGCCGGGTGGGACACAGGCTCTGCCAGATAATAGAAGAAGGATGGAGTTCAAACCGAGCACATCCTGCCAAGCAGAGTTTACATCTGGTGCTTGAAAACACCACTTCCGAAACCATTAGGGGGAAGGCCGTGACTGAAGGCAGCCTCTCTGTGCATGGTTGTGATGTATGACCCAGGCTCGCATTTCCTTTGCCTTCACTTCCTTTCTTTCACCAAATCCAAAGCTTTAATTTATACTTCGATTTCTCTCTGCAACATAATCCGCACTGCCTGAAACGTACACCTACGTTCCAGACTCTGCATGACAGCCACGTTCTGAACGCCACCCTGGGAAAAAGGCTTTTATGCTCTTGCATTTCATACTTCTCGACATTTTTTTTCCTTTACCACTACTCTCAAAATATACATCCTTAATATCCCAACAAAGGGGAGCAGATTAAACAGAGAAATACCATGAAAGAATTCAGTGAAGACCTCGTACAAGATGCAATCAATCAAGTGAGTGACAGTAACGACTGCTTTTAACATCAAATCTAATGGTTTCTTTTTCTAGTACAGAAGTGCTCCATGAACAGTGTGAGTCTTTTATTTAGGCAATTCACATGAGTGGTTGCCAGATGTAGTTGATTTTCAGGAGGGCACACTCACAGAAGTAGCACACTGGGCTGGAGACAGAGTTATCTCCGTCTGACTGTACTCTCTAATGACCTTTCAGAGTGAAAATAGCAGTGGAATCCTAAAACCGAAGCCCTCAAAATCAGATCCAAGTAGCACTTCACATTTAAAATGATGGCTGGATGTCAGGGCCGGTCTCTGGAGGATTGTGGAGTGACTCTTTGTCTCCCCATTGTTCTTCAAGGCCCAGTCTTGTCTTGCTGGGCACCCCTCCCGCACTGGGGCAGCTGTCTGCTCTATCATCTGGGCCTGCCTCCGACTCCCGTCTTCTCCAACTCCTTCACGTCAATCAAAATTCACCTGTTGTGAGCCCTCTTTCCCTCTGAGGCTTCTTTTCGGCTGGATACTTCAATGAAGCCGCGTTCATCAATGTATTCACCGTGTTCAGTGATGGATACGGTTCCACGCTGAGGGTTCATTAAGGAGCGCACACCTTCGGAAGAAGATGCCTCGACCCAGTGGAGTGGCTAAGATGATGTCAAGTAGAGAGGGAAGGAAATGGGACTGTCCTCAGAGAGGCTGGAGTTGTAATCCAGGCTTGTTTTGCATTAACCAGTGCCTTTGGATGTGCTGTCTGTCGAAGACACGTTCTATCCTGATGAGAGTGCGGACCGCAGTACCTCAATGACATTCCTTCCATCATCTGAAAATACTTATTGAAAATCGACTGCTTTTATGACTAAATGAGAATAGGGGAGATTAAAATGTCCGATGCAATGGCTGCCTAAAAGTAAGTTTCCTACAAAGTTATTAAAAAGGTAATGAACATCTCTAGAAAGATAGCGCTGAATATGTGGAACATTGGTTCTCCTCCAGTTCATAACATATTCATACTCATATCTGGTTGCTTACTCTATTGACCAGTGTGGGGCCAGCTTTGGGGATGTAGCCAGGGTGTTTCGGAAGCCTTTGGGGAACATCAAGATCCAATTCGTGTGAAATGCAATCGACAACCCTATCCCAGGGAACGTTCATCTGATGTGGAGAAAATGGGCAAATATCTTAATGAAAGATGACTTCTCACGATTGGATAGACAAGTGGCTTCTTAGGTTAATGATCGAGGGGATACAAAGATTTAGGGACAGGAACTCTGTCCTAAGAATAAGGAAACTGGAGTTTAAGTCTTGGGCATGCTGTCTAATAGTCGCATGCCTTCTGCCCTAAGGAGAATCATTTAAACATTCCACGGCATGATTTCTTTATTTGCAGTGTTTGGATACGTAGCACGTCTTCTCTGAAATTGTTTCCAGGTTAAGAATTCTTGCAGATTGTGTTCTTGTAACATCTCAATGTGGGAGCTGCCTTTGCCCAGGCTAGATTTGGGTCAAGGCTTGACAAAATCCTTGTAAGCACTTCAAGTTCCCTTTACGCTTTATTTGGCTGTCTTTTCTCCCTTTTTCCTTCGCTCACCTTCTCTCACTCTATTAAATCTCTTGTGTTGGACAGGTCAGGCTATGAATAGAATTTATTTAATACGAGACTTGCTGGAGAATTGCGTCCCTAAAGGATTCAATAAGCTACTTTGTTAGTAAAACGACAAAGAGAAAAAATAATTCAGACAAATGGAGGGGACACTTAGGAAGAATGGGTAAAGAAGGGCTTCTAAAATATTAACCACTCTTGGTTAAGGACAAAATATCATTGAGCTAAAGGTAAACTGAAGAAAGAGAAGCAGGTCAGAGTTATGTGGCTGGTTCAGGACAGTATTAAAGGAGTCGTGGCTGATATTTCCTGAGTTTCACACAGTGGATACTTTGTTTAACGCTTTTGTAAAACCTTGTAGAAGGTTCTTTTAGTGACTCGACAAATATTGGGAATGGAGGACCAGAAAACATAATTTCACTACCCCAAATTGCACCGTTAGGAGCGGCATGGATAGCATCCGGATTCAAGCCATGTGGCTCCAAAGCCAGGGCTATTTTTTTAAACTACAATATTCTGTGGATTTGCAGGCCTGAAAATATAGGTTTGGACAGAAATGAAGTATGAACCCCACATGACAGCCTGTCGAATATGACGGGCTCTGAAGAAGACAAAGGAAGCTAAATTGGGTTAGATTAGAAAGGACTTTATTACTATTATTATTCATACCCTTTTTAATGAGGTGAGATTGTTTTGTCTGCTACTTGGATTAGAGTAAAGGGAAGCAAATCTTAGCATTCATAGGCTTTCTGAGATTAGGTAGCTGTGGAGAGCAGTGAAAAGCATTGTGAAGTGGGAAAGAACGTGTGTGGTGTGTGTGTGTGTGTCTGTGTGTGTGTTGAAACGTTATTTGGATGACTCACTGAGAAGATAGGTTAATGCATTCACTGCATTTTTTAGTTGTTGAAAGAATAATCTACTCTCTTGCCTCATACCAGACCAAAAGGGCTTCCCAAACAGTCACATAAAAAATAAGATATACCGAACTGTGTTGTCCTTGAGCTTTTTTCATACACTTGTTTAAAATTAATACACTCGAATAGAATAACACAACTATCTGTGGCACCCAGTGGCTTGGGGCTGTATACAATGCATATTAATAAACAAGGAAAATGTAGTTTCTGCCACACTTGTTTTGTTTTTGTCCTTCTGACGGGTTCTTGCTGTTGGAGGCTTCTTCCCAGATAATAAAAGGCAACACAAGACATACACATTCATTTCTTCCTCCCCTCAATCCTCTGTCCTGTCAGCTTGGAGCAACAGAACTTTCCATTAGCATTCACTTTAATAAGCCAATTTCTCTGGGCTTATGAGTGACAACTTTTAAATTAGTGGGGATCCATGCCAGGTTTTCAAAGGGGGGCATCCACATGTTACTCTCTCACAATTAAGTTTTAATTAGCAAGGTCATTGCTAATTTTAAGAGAATGCAACAGGGCACTTTCTCTCGCTCTCCCTCTTTGGGTAATGTCTGCTTGATAATGGAACAATATATTTTATCAGAATGCTCCCAGATAATGTCAATAATGTCAACAAGGCAATAAGCCAGCGCTAATCCCTTCAGTACTTATACATAGATTTTCTCTCTCATTATAATTCTGTCTCGTGTGTGTGTCCTGCTTCTGTGACTCAACAGATGCCTTTCAAGAAGACTTTATAAAGCTATTTTTTAAATTCATTTTTGCTCACTCCAGTTCAAATAGCTTAGAATAGTTCAGAAGGACAAAGTTAAGAACTTTGCAGCAACTTGGATGACCTTAGAGTCTGTAATACTGAGTGATCTATCACAGAAACGAAGAACTGAGGACCACATGTTCTTACTCATAAGTGGACCTTGAACAATTAACATAATACTATGAGAGAGGGATCGTCAGTGGCGGGAAACTGCCAGGAGAGAGGAGGGCACACCTCATCAACAAGGGTAACTGCATGATGGACATTTGTATACATAACCCTGAATTGTACCCCACATCTTTAAAATTAAAAAAAAGAAGAACAAATAAAGCTTGATACTAAGTTTGAATCAAAGTTGCAGGGGGAAAAAACCTCAGAAGGTTTTTTTGTTGTAGAAAATCTATTTATAACTGGGGACTCATTGAGAGGGGGCGTCAAATCAAGGCTGTTTACTGGGGCACTGTCCATGTTCTTTCTGTCGCCCCGAGGGGGTGTGTGGGAGTGTGGAGGGCTGCTTTTGCCCCCTACCATCTGCACAATGTTTTGGCTTCCCAGCTGCTTTTGAAGCATCTGATCATCAATATCGTTGCAACGCACCAGCTATCATGGGTAGATGCTCCAAATCTCTTTGTCTGCAGACTTCACGTCCTGTGCAGAAGGCTCTGGAAGGAGATGCTCAGATTGAGCTGTGAGGATGGTATGTTTCAATTACAACCCCCTTTCAGAAGCTCAGACACGGCTAATTAGGGCAGGCCAGCTGCTGTTAACAACTGAGCAAAAACCTAAAAGTTCAAAACGGGTCTGTTTCTCACTCACGTAATGGTCCAGGAAGGTGTTTTGCAATTAGTGGTTTTTTCCCCCCAGAATCACCCCATAACATCAACTAACTTCAGTGTAGAACTTTGAGCTACGAAAGATAAAATATATATGCATATATAGGTGTATAGTGGGGGGAGGACCCAGAATTTGTTTATAAAAATTATGTATTTATTACTTTATTACGTGTTTAAACTTCAGTCACCTTCAAAGTCCTCTCTGTTGGATGCAATATGCCCATCGAGACACTTTTCCATGGCTCAAAACAGTTTTTGAACTTGTTAATTTTGATGTCTTTTAGTGCTTCTGCTGATTTTTGTTTCACTTCTTCTGTATGGGCAAAACATACAGTAGGACTTTTTTGAGGACTTTTTTCATATGGAAAAATAAAAAAAGTCACTCAGGGACAAGATTGGGTGAATAGGGAGGGTGGGGCATGAGGGTTGTACAAATTTTTTGATCAAAAACTGCTGAACACTCCAGCACGGTGGAGGCAGATGTGCTCATAAATCCCCATCATGAAATGGACAAACACATTGAAAGAATCTCCAAAAAAAACAAAATTCACTGAGCAAATGCAGCTTCTCATGGCAATGCTAGCTGGTACGCTGAAGTCAATGGGTTCCTAGAATTCTTACCTAGTAGAGGGAAGCCCGTACTCCAGGGGTCTGCCCTTCAAAAATTAATTCTTTTTTGGAGGGGTCCCCCCTTATATGTAGCATACATATTTAAATATATATCTTTATAAACACCTTTCCAGTCTAATGTCACATATCTTCTTTTAAAAAGTTTTGTGTTATTTCTAACTGACACATAGTACTTGTATATATCTATGGGGTATAATGTGATGTTTGATACATGTATACATTGTGTAATGATCAGATTATGGTAATGAGCATATATATCACCTCAAACACATCATTTCTTTAAGGTTAGAGCGTTCAAAATCCTCTCTTCGAACTATTTTAAAATCTGCATTGCATTACTGTTAATTATAGTCACCTACTATGCAATAACGCACCAGAATTTGTTCCTCCTATTTACCTAAAACTTTCACTCCTTCACCAACCTCTTGTAGAAGCAGAGAATAGAATAGTTGTTAGCAGAGGCTGAGGGTAGAGGTTCGACATATCTTCTGTTTCAAAAATTCCCAAAACACTGATCTAAGATGTTTATTGAAGATTTAAAGTTAATTGCAGTGCTGTCTGGTCAAAAAAACTGAAGCTGAGACTTGACTTGTAACTCATTATTGTGTGAGATAAGGCAACATCCATAGAAGACAGTGCAGTCTGGCCTCCAGCTCTCAGAAATGGGAGCTAGGGTTGGAAGGGGCTCCACAGATCTTTTTCTTCTGGGTGAACTGACAATGACGTGAATCATGTTTTGTGGCTATACACTAAAGAAGTATTCTTGTGTGAGAGTAGGAGCGAATTTTCTATTGTTTTTTTTGATACCACTTTCTTGCTTGAACTATAATCACTGTTACTGTGGTCAATTTTGAAAATAAGAGAAAAAGTGTGTATGTGTTTGTGTGTGTGTGTGTGTATGTGTGTGTGTGTGTGTGTGTGTGTGTTGGGATTTAGCCTGGTGAGAGATGTTCTTAGACTCCAGCTGTTGAAGAGATTTTTGCCAATGAAATTATTTCTTGCTGAGATCCCTGAGGCAGGCATAGTTGACATAGTTTAGGCAAAGTTGGGAAGGTTTTCTTCGGTGGGTCTATATTAGAACAGGGTGAGCATTCAGATATCTTTCTTATTCATATACAACCTTCATCTGACCGGCCAGGCATATCAGACCTTATCACCACGTGGGTTGGAATGTGGAACTATCAGCATAATAAATCACAGAAATAATAGGTAATTACCGCATACACAGACATGAGGTTCTAAGAAAAACCCAAATCTGGTTAAACAGTAACTTTTATCATTTAGAGGGTCCTTGTGATCTTAAGAGATTGAGAGATGGTCATCAAAACCTAGATAACTGCAGCCCTCTGGTCTTTAGCTCATGGTTTGCTTAATCATCATTGTAAAAGTATATAAAGCCTCTTATCAAAGGCAAGCATGTGTCCTTTCTCTTAAGGCACCCATGCTCTTCCTTGACTGTACCTTTTTCTTTCTAATAAATTCTTTCTTAAACTATGCTTTGGACTGACTCTGAAATTCTTTTCTGTGGCGAATTCAAGAACCCCCTGAGCAAACACAACGTACTTCACCTGCCTCAGTCCCAGTTTCCTTGTGTCTGCCATGGCTCCTTCCAGCTATGTAACTTAGAGTAGGAAGGCACTTACTCAATCAGAAAAGAATGCCAGCACAGAATTTCAACTCAATACAAACAACTTCTACATTGATGTGTCATCCAGTCTTCACTGAAAACTCTCTAATTAGCTAAGCTCCACTAAAATCTGCCTTGTGTTATTTGGAGCTTATTTATGGTTAATTATTTTGCTTTCTACACTCATGTTGTTGAAAGCAAAATTGATCATATAAATTTTCTATAAGCAATATTTATAAGCAATGCTGGCAACTTTTCTTCTTTCATAATTGCCAGTATTCTACCCTATGCTAAGAAGCCATGTCTTGTTATTCATAAGGAAGGCTATCGTTTTCTCCAAAGAGGGACTGAGTGTTGTTGCAGAACCTGACTAAAAAAGTTTGACAGGAAATTTGTGTAGAAGGCAGAAAGCAAAAACACTGCATCTCCTACCATGGGCTTTGACACAGCTCCCGCCGAGCTACTGAACGCTTTCAGAAACGGGTTGATTTTATCTGTGAAATAGGTGAAAAATGTATCCCAGCAAGATAAACCCTGAACTGTTCCTAAGTTAAAAAAAGCAACAAGAAGATATAAGTAGGGCTTTTATTTGAAGGGAACAGAAACGCATGAGATAGTATCCAGTGACAAAGCCTGAAATGTGCTTCACTTCTAATGAGGGTTGAATGCCAGTGCCAGACCTGTCGAGAGAACACTTAATATTGTCATCTGTATAAAGAGTGTTTATGTTTACAAGGCAGTCTGGCAAGCTGAATCATTTCCCTGTGCACCAAGATCTCCGTGGCAGGGGATAATTCAACTCAACAAATATTTATTGAACAACTATTATGAGCAAATCAGAGTATAAGGTTCCCCAGGGTTTAATTAAAATAAAAAAGCATACAAAAACCAATGTATCAAGGAGTTATAAACTTGACAAGAATAAGACAGGTAAGCAAATAACAATATAACAAGGCAGAATATGATATGTCATGAGGCTCAATACAAGCATATTGCTGATGGACATTGAAAGGGATTAGTGAAAATATTTTACACAGTTGAATTAAACATTAATACAGAAACACAACTTATAAACTTTTAACACAGTTGAATTAACAATAACTTTTAAAGAAAGGCTGAGTTTTGTGTTCTTTATAACACCAAGTTCTCAGTGCAGATAATATATTTTTTAAGTTTTCCAAATCACTGAATTTGTATCCCTTGGATGTCTATTAGCAACTGCTACCCCATGAAATCACTGGAAAGCAGACGCATCTCACACAAACAGTTGGATTTACCCCAGTGGAGAATGCCTCCAGCCATTAATTTCCCACATTTAGTGGGTTTTTGTTGACATCCTTATGAAGATCACAGTGGGACTGAGTTCCAGGTGCAACTATGAAGTCAAGTGAGAGCTCTTGATTCCTTTGAAACAGTGATATCCCCGAGACTGAGTACATCTTGAAAAAGCGACAAGAGTTGGGTGATGACATTTGCACCCCAACACTAGCCTGACTACGAGAGGTCTTTGTACATGAGGATAACATAATCTTTGCTAGTCCCTCAGGACCATGCACCCTTGGGTTGTGTCTACTTTCCCAATTGTTCTAGCAGCTTCTCTAGACAGTGTAATTTGCACTGTCAGTTCATCTGAATGAATCCCTAAAGTTCTTCTGGAAATACCTATCTCAGGCAACATTGGCACTTGGCTTCTGTGATACCTGGAAGAGGTGGAAGGAATGCTCATACTTGAACATTAAGTCTACACATTATTTAAGTGTGAAGATTGGGCTTCCTATTATACTAACATTCTCAACAGCACAGTTCAGTAACTATGTATGTGACTGAAAATATCATGGGTATATATATCTGCTCTAGGTATCCAGTCTGAAGGATGACAGCCCTTTGCTCAGATTTTTAATTTAACTGTCTGTTTATTTATATTTAATTTTGTTTCATTTTTGCTATTCAAGCAGCCAGCAGATGCCGTGCCTTTGAAGGAATTCCTGTATCGCGTAGGACAAACTTTGAAATATATGTAAGTCTATTTTCTTCACACGTGATGTCTTACCAAGCTAGGGAGAAATGGAGACAGGGCAAATGGTATCACATGGCCTCGAGTTCAAATTATAGAATTCAAACCTTAAAATATTAAAATGTATGTGTGGCTGAACCAGGCTGTGCTTACAGCTTGCTAATAAATCACATTTTCCCATTCACTGCTCTGATTTTAAGAACTAGCAGTTGGAAACTAGAGGCGTAAAAGAACAGGCTCGGAATGAATTTTAAGGAATGATCTAGCTCATGTCTGTGCCGTTGGCAGATTTTGCCTAAACTCTTCTTGAGTGGGGAGAATCTCTCCTATTTGAAAATACCTGCTGGGAAGGAAATTCTAGCATTCCCTATAAAGCCATTATGATCCGTGGAAACAACTTGTTTCCTTCAAAATAAATAGTTCTCTCAGCGATTTTGTTTCTGGCAATGCCTATTTCAGGAATAATAAATTCCAGTGTAAGTGCCACTTTTTGAAAAAAGGTTTTAGCAGGAATATATTAGATGGAGTGAAATATGTATTCAACAGCAAAGAAAAAAGTTTTTTCTTCCAGATCAAGGTTAATTCTAATAAGGAAATAGAAAGTCCATTACTAATGCCTCCGCATGAAAGCTCACTTCCTCTTGAGTGAACCTGGGGATGTGTGTGCATATCAATGTTGTACTGAAGGCTTTTATGATCTCTGTGGTTTTGTTTATTTAAATATCTCTCCCCACATGTGATTTCTTCATGTATAAACTGAATGGATGCAAATACATGTCTTTTGAAGAAGTCTATAAATCTTTCTTTAATGAAGGTGCCCTTCATTGCAACGGGTCTATTTGGGGATTGTTCAAAGATGGATGAACTTTCATTCATGTTTTTTAAAATGTTACTTCTGATCAGAGTCGGCAAAATCTAGATCAAATGGAAAGCTAAGGTCTCCTTTTTGATAGTATTCAAGACTCTTCGTTTTCTGGGGGCTCTCCGTATCTGATAACTGTCTTCAACACAGCAGGATTGGGGCCTGTATGGAAAATGGTTTAGAATCATCTGATATTAGTGACCCCAGAAAATGCTCCCAGTTAAGCAGAGGAAAGAACTGTTCCTTGGTTAGTTGGTTGTATAATTTAAGCCATTAACCACATAAGTGTGGCAGAGTGCTAGGACTGAAAGGCAAATAACTCACCCTTGTCCAAAATAAATGTAGCTTTTTTTTTCCTTCTAGCTGTGAAATTAACTATCAATTCGTATGCAATCCCAGATCAAAAATGGCGGTGCACCAGATGCACTGGTGCATGAGAATGGAAGGAATTGTTTGTGGTTTTCATGAGAAGATTGCCAGTTTGCAGCATTTAAATTATACACAAACTGCTTTTTACATCTCTAATTGTAGCTCTGTTGTTTGCAGGGAGGGTTGAATTGACATTGACAAACACAGACTTAGAAAAAAATACAAAGACATGAAAACAGCACTAAATTTGCCCTAAAAATGATTCGGTGAATAATGCTGCAGTGTTTTTCTATTTATTCCTCGATACGCCCAAAATTCCTCCTTTTTTCCCCTAAGGAGGGATGCTGACTTCGGTAAGTTAATGAGAAATAGTAACTGCAGAGATGTTGAATAAATCAAGCAAGGACTTTTGTGAATTCTTGTGTGCCAGTCCTTTTATTATTTTTTAGAAAGACTTGAATTTAATGTAATCGTTTGCCTGGTTTTTTTCCTTTAACCCCAAATTTTCCATTTACCTTCCGGGCTTAATTGACTCGTACCAGGTTTTACCCGTTCGAATCTCACTATGGTAACATTTTAGCTCTGGGGAAAAATAGAAACAGGATCTCGTAATGGTAATCTACTCGTCACTTTTTGCTTCAGTCCTTGACTGTTCTGTAAAATAAGGCCAATAACCTCTTAGGCCTACAACTGGCTTTTCAAAGAAACAAAATGACAAAACAAAGAGGCAATTCAGATTTTGAGTTTGTGAAGCCAATCCAGTATGTGGTGTTAATTCTAGTGTACAAACAATGGCAACAACAAAAAAGGCGCCCAAAACGCCATTCGGTATTGGTTTCTTTTAAAAAATCGTCTTGATTCTTAGAGGGTCATACTGAGTTAAAAACACAGTTCTGAAGATAAACAATAGCTTCGCAAGAGGGAATTCAAGGTACAGATGCTAGGGAAAAGGGCTGCATTAAAGAGAAAATACTGAAAAAAAAATTAGGAAAACTCATCTACATATGGGTAATGTTAAAAAGTAAACTGCCCACATCTTGCCTGGTCCAGCAACTTCAAAGTCATGTGGTGAGAATAATGAGAAGTCCTTGGTGTACATAATTCCAGAAGAGCTGGGCCCTGCGCACACTTGCAGAAGACCTGCTGGGCAAAGACTCATGGTTTACCTTTAAAACGAGAAGGAAGGCAAGGAGCCCTTGGTTCCATAATGTTCACAAGCCCTGAAGGGGGCAGAGAGGTGGCATCCTGGCTCAGTAAGCCAGAGGTATGCTTCTCTGAGGTGTGCACGTCCGGTTTCCTTTTCCCTGTGCTCTACCCAGAGTGTGGCCTGCAGGACCCAGACCATCTAGAGAAGGACGTCTTCACCCAGTTTCGTTTCTCCCTTCCAATTCAATTATTTGAAGATCGCAGTCTTCAAATAATTGAAAGGATGCCACGTCACATATACAACAGGTGTCATTCGTGTAGGACCGAAGAGTGGAAATTGTAGGACAACAAGCCTTAGCTCCCTATAAAGGCGAAACCCGTCTCAGGGGTTTAACAATGTAAAACTGAAACGAGCTGCCTTGGGAAGTGTGAGCCCTCCACTGGTTCAGGGGCATGGACAGGCAGCATGGCCAACAGCCAGGGAGGTTGTATCGTATTGTATTGTATTGTATCTTATTTGAGTCAGGGTCTCACTCTGTTACCTAGTCTGGAGTGCAGTGGCACAATCACAACTCTCTGCTGCCTCCAACACTTGGCCTCAGGTGATCCTCCTGCCTCAGCCTCCTGAGCAGCTGGGACTACAGATATGTGCCACCACGACTGGCTAATTCTTAAAAAAAAATTTCGTATCAAACTCCTGGGCTGAAACAGTCCTCCCACTTCAGCCTCCCAAAGTGCTGAGACTGCAGGCGTGAGTCACCATGCCAGACCTATTTGGGCTTATTTAAAAATTCATTTTCAGCGTTTTTTCCTTGGATATGGGTCTGCTGCTATTCTTAGTTCTTTAGGAGGTGTGGGTGCTGTTGTATGATCATGGGGGTGGGTGGTGGTGCATCAGCAACATAGAATTTTTCTGTATGTTTCATCCTTTTCCTTGTCACCATCCTACCCCTTTCATGTGTGACGCCAGCAGAGTGGTCTCAAGGATGTGGTTGTGCATTTGAGGAAATTCACAAGAATGTCCCCGGGAGCCAAGATTTACTGTTACTTTTTGGAAACGTATCTATATGCCTGGCAGTCTCACATATGGTTTAGATTAAGTTAGAAGGAACTGCAAATTACGGCACTGTAATTTAATTTGGAAATGGTTTCACTAAGCTGTTATTATGACCTTCATGGCTTACCTAAAAGCTAATTCTCCCCATCCCCAAGGGCAGGGTTTTTCAAGGCAATCTGTTTCTCAAACACAACGACGATTCTACTGACCTCTGACTGAAAGGCGGGCAATCTCCATTTATTTTCCAGCCGATCTTCCAGTTGCCCATGTTTTTTCTTGTCAATATTTGGCTTCCATTGTCATGTGAACGATTTGGGTCAAGTCTCCTGAACGCTCTTGTCTCTTTGTGGCCACTGGCATGTGTGACGAGATCACATTTTGAGATATTAACATCTGTGCTTTCCTTTCTCCACTTTCTTCTCAAGATCGTACCTCTAGTCAACTACAGAGACCTACTTTGCCTCTAGGGAGATGGAGGATTGTTTCATGGGACTGGAAATAGTAAGAAACAATGAGTCAGTGTTTGGTTTTGTTGTTGTCGTCGTTGTTTTAAACTTTCCAGACAGACTTTTGGGAATCCAAAGGGAAAGCCTGAGGGTTCCAGGATAAAGAGTTTATGTCATAGCAATAGATTTGGAAAAATAAAACCATTCTATTCAACATTCACACCTACCATGTGGTCTAGAAGGATAATGAGTGGGTTTAAAAGTGGAGAGACCATTGGGTGTGCCCCAGGAAGTCTACAGTGGGAGATGAGAGGATTGGGGGAGACATTTTGGAGAGAATGCCCATAGGTGGGCATCCTGCAGGGCATGGGGAAACTGAGGCAATGCCTGCACATCCATTATGATTGCCTGACTAGAGAAAATTTTGAGCGAGGGACTCCAGACATCCCAGAATTTACTTATAAAAGTTGTGTATTTACTCGTACATGTTTAAACTTCAGTCACCTTCAAAGTACTCTCTGCTGGACGCAATATACCTATCAAGGTATTTTTTTCCCACTGCTCAAAACAGTTTTTTAAAGATCTTTTTATGGAGATGACAGAATTAAAAAAAATTTTTTGAATTTAATTTTATTATAGGAATGTGAGGTCCAAGTGAGGATTAACTACATAGGTAGGCTGCATGCAGGTGAAGTCTGAGCTTCTAACTGTCCCTCACACCTCCCGGTAATGACCTAAATACCTTTCACGTGTCTCCTGCCTTCCTCCCTCCCTCCTTCCCTCCCCTAGCAGTGCCTAGTGACTGGTGATCCCTCCCTTGTGCAAATGTGACTAATGTTCCAGGCCCACTTAAGAGTGAGAACATGTGGTATTCAGTTCTATGCTTCTGTGATAGATCACTCAGTATGATGGACCTTAAGTCCATCCAAGTTGCTGTAAAGACCATGATTTTGTCCTTCTTTATGACTGTGTAATACTCCATCGTGTATAGGTACCACATTTTCTTGGTCCAGTCCACTTTCGATGGAGAGTAGGGTTGGTTCCCTGTTTTTGCTGTTGTGAATAGTATGGCAATGAACATGCGTGTGCAGATGTCTTTTTTCATAGAACGATTTGAACTTGTCAAGTTTGATGCTTTTTGATGCTTCTGCTGTTTTTTGTTTCACCTCTTCCACATCAGCCAGACTTTTCCCTTTGAGGATGTTTTTCTTCCAGGGAAACAAAAAAA
>CAUYQG010141081.1:0-28330 GCA_963574415.1 Tarsius wallacei
GGAACTACAGGCGCGTGCTTCCACGCCCGGCTAATTTTTTTGATTTATTGTAGAGATGAGGTCTCGCTTGCCCAGGCGGGTCTCGAACCCGCGGGCTCAGGCAATCCACTCACCTCAGCCTCCCAAAGGCGCGGGATTACAGGCTGAGCCACCGAGCCCGGTGTGGTATCCATTCTATTAGGTAGTTGCTGAGATCTAATAACATGATGTATGCTATGTCCCAAATTAGAGTTTATGAACCCCGGGTGCATCATAAATGGTATTTACTACTTTTAATAGTCAGTTTGTAAAAGAAGGGGTAGTATTTTATTCTTTCTTTAGTCAGCCAAGTGAATTTCCTTGCACACACTGATTAATAACATTGGTTGAATGAATGAAGGAATATACAGAATTATCATTTCTTTCTCCTTAAACACTTTCACATTCATTATCTAATTTAACAATGAATATAAAGATGTGGCCCTAATATTGCCCAGCTTCACACACTGTGCATTCTTTCTCCTGAATCCTAGCTTTCCTGTTCATTTCCATTGCCACAATCCTAGTTTACAGAGGAATTTAAAACAGAGCTTAAAACAAACAACAAACCATCCCCTCCACACACACAGACACACACACACACACACACACACACACACACACACACACCAGAGCTTAATATTTTTTAAGAGAATGGACTCTACAGCCAGGTGTCTGGTGAATCCAGGCTCCACTTCTTACTGTCTACACTTCCGGGCAAGTTTTTTAATCACCCCCCAGTCCCAATTCCCCCCATCTGTAAAATAAGCACAAGAGCAGAAATCTTCTTCTATGGGTGTTGCCAGGATTAAATCAGTCCCTCCATGAAACACCCTGAGGACAATGCCTGGCAGGGTCTGCCCTTGGGTTGCCTGTACCTGTACCCCTTCCCCGTCTGCCCCAGGAACTGCTCTGGGCACAGGGGCTGCTAGGGGAACCAGGCACAGTCTCTGTGCTCAAGGAGATAGCATGCAGTGCCTTTTTCTTTAAATACAGCTTTCCATCTGTAACAGGTTAGGCTTTGAATAGAGCAGTTTTGATTGCATCACTACTCTACTGAAAAGCCTCTGATGGTTTCTCATGGCCTGTCAAGTAAAATGCAGCCCCCTCAAGCCTGGTGTAAATGTCATATGAACTGCTGTCCCAATATTGCTACCTTGGATTCTTGCTCTGCTCTTTTCTGGTCAAACTTGAGTTCCTGTTGGCCCTTGAACATCCTCCCCCCACTCTTCTAGCTCCACCCATCTGCTCCCATGCTCTTCCATCTTGGAATGGCTGCATTGACCCTCTCCGCGTCCACCCCTATCCCAGGTGATGAGTCCCTCTAGCTAACTGGACTGGATCGGTCACTGAACTCCAAATTCCTGCCATATTTTCTGTGCCTTCTATGTCTCCTCCTCCTTGGCTGAATTTCCATCTTATTTATTTATTGAAAAGGTAACATTCCTATGGTTCAAAATTCAAAAGCTACATATAAAGATATTTTTCTGACATCCTTACACCCTGGACACCCTATGTTCTACCCCACAGGCAACCAAGATTTCAGTGTCTTGTGCTTCCTTTTGGAGATATTTTAGGCACACACATGTTTATATATCCCATGGTCTTTTTTTTACACAAATGAAACATGCCATATGCAAGGAGGAATGTGCTATAGATGTTGTTTCTCATCTTGCTTTCTTCAAGTAATAATATATCTTGAAGGAGATTCCATGTCCCTCCCTTTATTAAAGAGGTTCCTTCTCCTCTTTATGACTGAATTACACTCCACTGTGTGAACGGGCTACAATTTAGTCAACTGGCAGTCATTTAGATGGTTTCCATGTTTCTTCTATTATACACAATGTTATGATGTATATCCTTCATTTGGAGCACAGATAACATGTGTAATTTGATGCTGGGAGAGTGGATGGTTTTGTAATTGTGATAGATGTTGCCACATTCTCTACTCTAGAAGATGTGTCAATTTACACTCCCACAGACACGTGTGCCAGCGCCAGGTTCTCTCTTGACAACATAATGTGTCACCATGCTTGTTAGTTCTTCTAACCCAATAGGTAAAGAATGATATCTCAGGATAGTGTAATTTCTATACTTAGAGAGTTAATGGAAAAAAACTTTTCAAGTTTCTTGTCTGATTGCAGCACCTTCAGAACAATTTTAGAAATGATGGTGATTGCCCTTGTGTTATTCCTGATTTCATGGGAGGCCTCTAGTCATTCCCCTTTAAATTTCATACTAATTGGTGGTTATTAATTTTCTATCTTTTTTAGAGCTTCTTTTAAAGTCAAGAACAGACTGAATTTTATTGAATGCTTTCCAGTATCTATGGAGAAGATCATATTATTTTTTTCTCTTAAAATTTCTTAGTACATTGAATTTTATTAATAGATTTCACAGTGATGAGCCATCTTTACATTCTTGAAATAACACCCACTTGGTCATAGTGTGTTTCCTTCTAATATGCTGCTGTATTGTGTTTGCTATGATTATACCTATACTTTAGGGTTGGTCAATTACTTTTCAAAAATGAAAGAGTTTGATAGTTTCCTCTTTGGTGAGTTTTATAACATTGTATGCTTGCTTTGTTAAAGAAATTAGGAGGCTCTTCCTCTCTCTCTCTGTTTCTTTGTCTCTCTCTGTTTCTCTCTCTCTCTTTCTGTTTCTTTCTCTCTCTCTCTTTATGTCTTTCACTCCTTTTTTATGCCTGGAACAATTTCAACAGTACTGGGATTATCTCTTCTTAAAAAATTTGGTGGACTTCCCCTTGAGAATCATCATGGTCTCACTCTAATAAACCAGCTCCCGGTGGTTCTTTCTATCTGTTATTCTGGCATCTATTGATATTAGATGGGACTGCCATCTAGATGACCATAGAGGAGCTGGACTAAGGTGGTTAAACCAAGGTAATGGCCAGTAAGACGGCTCATATTGCAAAGCGACACAGGACCTGACGTGATCTCTTGAACATTCTAAGTCTGAATTGTCCACACAGAAGGAACAGAGAGCAAACGGCCCTGGCTGCTCAGGGCATCACAAGATGATGGCCAGGCCACTGCTGGTGTAGAGCCCTGAGAATCCATACAGCTGATATCATTACCAGAATACAGATAAGTTATTGTCCCCATCCTATCAGAGGATGGACATGCCATTCTTTCGTCACAGAAGCAAGGCCTGAGCTTATATCCAAGGTGCCTCTTCCTTGCAATTTAAGAAGCTATATAATATGAAGCAGCGTGAGTTAGCCATTAGGTGTAGAGTGTTCGGAGGTGCACAGGCCTGGGTTAGAGTTCTGGCTCTGTCCTTTATCACCTCTTGCTGCTTATAACTAGACTGGAAACTCCTTCAAGGCAAAAACTCCTCCTGATAGCCTCAGGCTCAAAAAACATTTATTTAAAGAAATATGTTCTGTGACCAACATCCACCTTAATAATCTAAAGGTTAGGGAAAATTTTCTACGTCTTTCATCATAAGCTTTCTATTTAGAATGACAAAGTCAGACATAAATTAGAAAACTTTGTAATGATTTCCCCAAAGTCTTCTTTAATGTCACTGGAATATGTGTTGTGACCAGTGTAGACCAAATGTGTAGACTAAATGGAAAGAAGTTTCTGTGGACACGGGCTGTGTTGAGGCAATTCAGAGCCTATGGTCTCCTTGTTTTGCTTTCTGCTTTTTGTAGCAGACTGGGAATCATATTTATTTTCAGATGTTACTAAGTAATAGGCCACTTACAGAAATCAAATTAATAACTATCAAAACAGCAAATTTAATTATTTGCCTACACGTTCAAACACACTCTACCTGAAAATCTCTACATCTCAGTGCTATTTTTAAATTTCAATCTTTATATATTTTTTCTTTTTCTACTTCCCTTTGGAACTAGGCAAAGAAAACAGTTAAAATAACACAATATTGCTGGAATTTTCATTTAATGAATTCCAACATGTAGTTATGACTGCATTGATTACTTTGATAATAAACCTGCATGTAGAAGTGTTTTTCTTTGCTTAGGAAACTGTAAATGAGATCAAAGGATGATGATTGTTCAAAGCATTATGTGGAGGGGTTTCAATTTTCTGACACAGCTTCATTTTTAATAGACTATGCTTCTCACCTAAGAGGGAAATAGAGTAGCATAATACTTGTGTTTTCCATAAGACTGCGTAATTATTGTGAAACTTAGTAAACTTCCTCTTGTGTTTACAGAGCAGGGAATACAAAGATCATGAGAGAGTTGCATAATTTTATAGTATCTTTCCTGATTTTGAAGCCTTGGTTAAAACAAGCAAACCTTTCTAAATTGAGAGGATGTAGCCTGGATGCCATTCCCCTACTGGAAAGCAAAGGGGGAAGCTGATTTACTGCATGAAGCCGTTCTATTGTTTTTTGTTTCTTGTGGTTCTATTTTGGACTTCACAGACAGCCTCAAAAGATAAGCCTGTAGGGGAGAATTTCGTTTCCCATCTGCAAAATTGTTGCTCTCTCCCCAAACCATTCTTTTCTTTCTACTAAGTAGCACTTAATCATTTTTCTTATTTTATCAGCTTGATCAATAACTAAAATTACTCGATTACTTGAACTAAGAAGGCGTGGAACAATTTTTTTGGATAGGAAGATCTAAATTTCCCCCGGAAATTTCTAAAGACCTTAGAGACGTCCTTTCCCCTCTCAGGAGCTCAGCGAGGTGCTCTGTGAAAAGGGGAATAATGAGTCTGTATGACCTTGAACACACTAAACCTTTCCTGTCCCATCCTTGTCCCACTTGGTCCTATGGACAATCATAACAAGGCCCTGCATGACCCTGCATGAACTGACTTTTGCTATCTCTCCAGTCTCATCTGGGATCTTTCTCTGCACCACCCTCACATTATAATGCTTCTGCCTTCTTTCAGTCCCTACACTGGTCATGTTTCTTTTCACCATGGGCTGCTGTTTCCTCTGCCTGGACTGTCCTTTCTGTCTATTCTTGCTGAATCCATACACAGTTATCCTGCATATCTCAACTCCATCATCATTTCCTGGCAAAATCTTTCCTGATTCCCATGTAGGTCAATCTCTCTTTATAGGCTCTTATAGTACCAAAGCACTTGCCTTCAAAGACATTTTCTCCACTTGTGATTTTATGTTTATTTGTGTGGTTATTGAATTAACAGTCCTCTTCTCCTTTATAAGCCCATAGCTTGTTTTTGAACAACATTGAAACTCTAGGGTCTAGCAGAGAGCCTGACTTATAGAATACACTCAATAAAATATAAGTGAATGCTAATAATAGGTATTAATGATAGAAAGAAAAGAAAGCAACTCCCTAAATTTTAGTCCTAGTTCCCCCACTAAGTGACTTATAAGATATTGGGAATTGCATTTAATTGTTCTGTTACTTTCTTACCCTCTAAATATAAATAATAAGACTAGTCCTCAAAGGATATTAAAAGAACAAAGTAGTAGGTATGTATAACTACAACTGGTAGGGATTAACTTGGAAGGATATTTGAAATGCTTTAGATTTATTTGATGAACCATACTACTGGTACATTTGACACTAAGAATTTCACCGGCATAGTCTGATTTCTCAGTTCTACCTCATCTATTGCTACAGGTGAAGCATCTCTAATTCGAAAAGCTCCAAAATCCAAAATTTTTGAGCACCAACATGAGATCCACAAGTGAAAAATTCCACACTTAATTAGCCAGACTTGGTGGTGCATGCTTGTAGACCCAGTTACTCAGGAAGCTGAGGTGAAAGGATCGCCTGAGCCCTGGAGGTCGAGGCTGTGGTGAGCTGTGATTGTGCCACTGCACTCCAGTGGCAGAGTGAGACCCTGACTCAAAAAATGGGGGGAAAAAAAGGAAAAATTCCACACTTTAGTACTTATTAACAGAAACTCTGTTTCATGCACAAAATTATTAAAAATAGTGTATGAAATTCAGACCATGTGTGTAAGATGCATATGAAACATATATAAATTTTGTATGTTTAGACTTGGGTCTCATCCCTGAGATTTCTCAATATACATATGCAAAAATTCTAAAAAAAAATCTAAAATTCGAAACACTTCTGTTCCCAAGCGTATCATATAAGGGCTACTCATCTGTATATGTATATTTAGGAATAATTAATGGATGAGATAAGCAAATATTACTTTTTAAGAAGCTTGTATATTTTTATACTGTGCTTGCTGTTAAATGCAGAAATGTAGGTATTCATACATTTTAATAATACTGTTTTGTATAGTACTTCAAAAGTTTGCAGCAAATGTTCATAGACATAATTATGGTTCCATTTTATAAATAAAATCACAGACTCATTTATGTAAGAGAACAGCCTAAGGACACCTAGTAAATGAAGAGCTGCCATTGAACAGAGATGCTGTGATTTGAATCAATGCTCTGCTCCAGTTGGAGCAATTCTCATCACCTGCCAGTTCCCTAAGCAGCTTTCTTCTCATTGAGACTGCGTTCAGTTTTGAGAAAGGGGGCTTCCTTTCAAAAAGCTGACTGTCAGGTTCTCTGGGCTGCATACTTCAGCATTTAGCATTGTTTGAGGTTGGTTTTGAAGTACTCCTTTCAGAGCCCACCTGGAGACAGGTCATCTGCTAAAGTAGTGTCTTGATCAGATACTACCAGTAACAGCAACCACAAGTACAACAGTGACTACTATTATAATATACTGTTTCTACTCTGTTTCAGATGCTTTTCTGGATCACATCTACTATGTGTAGTTTTTATGACAATCCTGAAAAGTAGGTATATTACATCCATTATATAGATAAAAACATAAACTTGTCCAAGGCTAGACTGCTTGATGTCAGATACAAGAACCCAAACCAAGTCTCTCTGGGTCTAAGTACTTCCCAGTATATCTACAGCAGCATTATTTAATTCATACAAATGTTCATAGTAGCCTCTTTAGTTCATACAAGAAGATCTAAACACAAAGAGTGATCTTAGACAAGGTGTCTATCCAGCTGATACACATTGTCCTGGCCACACCACTGTTTGGGGCCAGAATTTTTCCTAATTGATTAGAAACCAAGCTATGTCTGTTAAGGCACATATTTTTACCCTAACTCCTAATGTTAGGCATGTACTTAGGACCTTATTGCTTGTTCATAGCTGAATTGAACATTTCTGAAAGCTTAGGTTGTGTTAGTTTGTTGAAATGTTCCTGCAATTGCAAATCTTGCATTTCTGGCTACTATAAATGGGCTGTAATAGATGTAACAACTAAATCTTTGAGTCATATGTAAATATTAAGGAAAGAACAAGATAGTCACGTTCTTACTCTTACTTAAAATTATGATTGGGTAGGAGAAAAATGTCCTGATTTGCCCCATTGTTGTTTAAAGGAGAGGCTGAATTTGAGGTTCATCTCTGGATCTTGGTTGGCTAACAAATCAATACCACTTCTTAAACACTAGAATAATGTTGTTCTTCCAGTAGTTGCTTTTCTTACTACCATCTCTTTCCTTCTTTTGCTCCTAGCGTCAAGGATGCTAAAGAGAAAGGGGATGAAGGAGAAGAAATCTGGATATGGAGACATGGAACAAGACTTGATGTCACCTTTGCAATAGGTTTCACAGATCATCTATTTAAAATCCTAACTCCATACTCTGATTCCTACCTGTGCTTTCCTGTGGTCATTCTCTTTTCCTTTATTTTCTTCCATTGTACTTACCCCCACATGATGTACTATATATTAACTTAGTTATGTGTTTACTGTTTGTCTTCTGCCTTGAAAATGTAAGCACTTTTTGTAACTGTTATTACAAAGTTCTTAGCATAGCATCTGGCATATAATAGGCATGGTACATATTTGTTGAATGAATGAATGAACAAATAAACAAAGTGTATCCACAAATAAAACTTTTAAAGTAGCTGTGGTCAACGTTAAGAACAAAATCCTCATTATTGAATCAAAAGCAATTAAGTGGTTATCCTACTTGTGGCGTATTCTGATATCACAAAAAGGGCAGAAGAAACAACTTTGATGTGCTTTGAGTATTAAGTTGAGAATGGAATAAAAATAATGATAATTTTACTTGTCACAAATATCAATGGTGTGAGTAATAAGAAAAGAAAGATATGGTATTCTTTTCTATGCTTATTGTTTATTGGTTTTACTTTCTAATTTACATTTACTATTTGCAAAGTACTGTTCTACTTGCTTTACATATAGTAATACTGTTCTTATTCTGAGATTAAATGGCTTCATATATATATGTATTTATCTATATATCTTACAATAATGCTTGGCACATGTCATACACTATATAAATAGAGCCCACTTTTTTCAATGAATAGCTGTTAAAAAACAGTACAAGGCCAACAAACCCATAAAAAGATGTTCAAACTCACTTGCTATTAGAAAAATGCAAGTCAAAAAAACTACAATGAGAAACTACTTCATGGCCGCTCTATTGACCATAATAAAAAATAAATAAAATGAAAAAAGAAAATAACAGTGTTGGCGAGGATACGAAGAAATGGAACCCTCAAACACTGCTTGGAAAAGCAGCCACATGGGAAACAGTCTGAAAATTTTCTAACGGTTACCATATGACCCAGCAATTCCACTAACAGATACATACCCCGGAGAAATGGAAACATATGTCTACATGAAACTGGTACACAGATGTTCATAGCAGCATTATTTATAATAGCCAAAAGGTGGAAACAACTCAAATGTTCATCAACTGACAAATGGATAAACGAAATGTAATATTTGCAGTCAATGGATTATTTATTTAGCCATAACATGGAACACACAGTACAATGTGGGTAGATCTTAAAAACATTATGCTCAGTGAAAGAAGCTAGGCGCCAGTGGTCATGTATTGTACAGTTCCATTTACACGAAACATACAGAAACAGAAAGTGGATTACTGGTTTCTGGGGAGCGGGTTGTAGGGAGAAATGGAGAGTGGTTGCTTAATGGTTACAGGGTTTCCTTTTGGGGTGATGAGAATGTCTTGAAACTAGAAAGACGTGATAGTCACCAACACTGTGAATGTATTAAGTGTCAATAAATTGTATACTTTAAAAAGATTAGGGGCTAATTTTATGTTATATAAATTTATGTTAAAAAAAAAAACCCAAACATCCAAACTTGTGTGAGGCAAATACAATTATCATCTTAGTTTTCAAATGGAAATACTAGAGCACATAAAGGCTAAGTAGCTTGCTTCAGGTTTTATGGGTACTTGGAGGAAAAGTCAAAACAGGAATCTAGGCAGTCTGATTTCAGAACACACACTCAAACTGTTAGGAATATTCCTCACATAATTCCTTTCTGCTACTCTTAGATTTGATTCAAGTGACAACAAAAGCTAAGACCCAGCTCTAAAGGGGGAAGTGTGGAGAAGGAAAGGGATGATCCAGTATACACTTAGAGTGAATGCATTCATGTGTGTGATTAAAGAACAATGCCACTTGGTTCTGCAATATTGTGAAATCACAACAAAGATGCCAGTTTGTGAGAGCTATTGAAAACTGGTCAATGAATGTATTGTTGAAGCTTTCTTGCTGTCTAATAAGTACATCATTAAGTGAGTTAACTTGGAGCCATCTTGTTCTTTGGTAATCAATAAGAATTATGACAAGAACTATATAATCTCTACCTTGTATACACATTTATGGCTGTATTGCTAAAGTATAACTTATTTTAATTTATATGTGTATCCATACATACATATTTATGTTAATTTCCTCTTTTTCTGTAGGACCACACTAGATAATGTTCAATGCAAGTTCAAATCATGCTATGAGAAAAAAATAAGAGGTTTAAGATTTTAGACATGTGGCAATAGTGGGATAACATGATTAAGACCTATGGATAATTGAACACAGTTTTTGATGGCTGATAATTTATTTTAACCTTTGTGTATGAATGAACTAGAAAATCTGGCTTTCATTCATTATGATTCTACAGCTGCCTTTCAGGTTTCTTCATGGACCTAGATGAGGTGAAACAAAGACACTTTGAATGATATGCCAAATTACTCCAAGATATCCTCTGGCATTACTAAATAATAATAACAATCATTTAAAAAAATAGCAAACACTAGTTCAGTTTCCAGAGATTTTTTTGAGTTATAAGAGAAATTTTAAAAATATGACTTATTCTTATTCTGATTTTTACTTTACACACACACATACACACGCAATTTTTGATTCTTTATATTTTTTTCATCCTTTAAATCAATAGACCTTATCTTTAGGGAACAGACTATGATATAGCTTATTTGTTAGAGTATTATTGTAAGGTTCCTTAGCTTTATATACTAAATGTGAGAAATTCTGTTTCCAAATAAAAATGTCAAAAAACATTTTTTATTCTGGCTCTTTCTCCTTGGGGTGTATGTTGAGACATTATCAATTTCCTCATAAATATTGAGATCAGTGGCTGAAAGTTTTGTGTCTATGTTTTTTGCTTTGGCAACTATAAGTATGCCTAAAATTTGTCACTTAATCATTTATGGCTTCTATGGCTTCACTTTTATGGCTTCTATTTGAATTTCAAGTCCCTTAAACAACCTCCTACAAAATCATATAAGTTTTAGAGACTCTTGCATGCTGCTTGTTTTCAGGAAGCATTCTCCATTCAAGTTTTTGCCACAAGGAATTCAAGTATTCATTGGCCATCTCTACTTTTAGTTTAGCAAGTGATTCATTATATTAATGTGTTATGTTTATTTGGAGATTTGCTTAAGATTTCCCATTGAGATGAGTTTTATCCATGTTCTGTACAAAATCTCACTCAAATAGATATTAGATCTTCTGAGAAGCCTTCATTCACTATTCTAGCTAGTGGTATCGTGGTATCCTTCCCTTATCACCTCCTTCCAATTTCTTCCTTCCTCTTCTCTCTCATTTCCTCCACATTATAAATGTTTGTCAATAATTATCTAGTGCAGATATTTTATTAGGCACTATGCCAACTGTCCCTGTCTTTTATGCTTTGTAATCTCCTATGGATTTTAATTGCCTTGTTGATAGTCATCTCATATCAGCTACTTGACACAACTATGAACATGCTGGGCTCAATAATTCTTTCTGACTCATGGCTGTACAAATAAGTCAGTGTGGTGGTGGTAAAGGGATAGAGATGGGGACACAGAGAGGACAACCAGCACTAGACTCAAGGAAGTAGAAAGTAATGAATGGAGCCAAAAAGAGAATGTAATCTCTTTCCATGGGTCTTTACATGGGCAAGAACAACAAGATTAGAATTCTGAGTAGCTTATAATATTTAAGATCACCTGAAATGGTCCCTTTTGGGAAACTGCTAAAAAACACAAAAACATAAATATTTGTTACACTGATATGCCTGCTGAAGTATTTGGGGGGAATGTATGGATGTCTGCAACTGACTTTGCAATGCATTAAATAAATATGATAGATTGTTGGATGGACAGAGGGTCACATATGTGATATTATAAGATCACAATGTCATAATGCTAATTATTGGCCTTAAGAGGTGGGTTTATGGATGTTAACTATAATATTCTTCCAACAACTTTCAGTACATTTGAAAATTTTTATAATCAATGGTAGGAAAAAATGCTAGGAATGCAAAAAGACATTATAAAAGAGATGTTTCCTTGTTTTACCTACTGATCCCTTGCTGGTCCACAGCAGACTGTGATCTGTCAGTAAAGCACCCCCCCCACCGCGTGTGTATTAGTAATATCCACTAAGTTGACTAGTTTCAAAGGACATCAGACTAAAATACATCATCTCACTTGTAGTCTGCCTTATCTTCTCTCACTTACAATCTGCATAGTGAAGGAAATTCTTGTCTAATTGGGAGGGAGTGGTTTTGGAAATTGCAATTCATCTAAAGCTTAAATGAAAATATGTGTGAAGTTGAGTATGTAGTTTCCTGAATGGATTTCACAGTGAAGCTGTTAATCAAAAATGGTCAATTTCAAACCTGAAAGCACATTCATAATTTTTTGCTCAAATGTGAAAAAATATTTTGGGGTATGTGTTATAACTTTGTAATTATTTTGACCACTGCAAAATCATCATTGGAAGGCCAGGATTTATTCCAGAGATGCTCATCATTTTGTTGGAGTCAGTGTTACTAAGTAACTGCTAGCAAGGTGGGATGTGCATCAGAAATGATACATATAGATCAATAAAACATATTTCAATGTGCAAAGTCAAGAGTAAAGGGCTTTAAGAAACAACTGCACAATAAGGCTGTTAAATCACTGCAGACTTTATGAATGAAATGACATCTGATACACAGTGAAAGAAAAACGTGACAAAAACTAGGAAATGGTTTTTACTCTTGGATCTGAGCATTGCAATTTTTAAAATGAAGCAATTAAGTTTAAAATTCCTTCTACTTATGTGAATTCTTTTGAGTTCATTCAGTATTAAGCTTCAAAAGAATAAAGGAAACATGCTAGCTCTGAAAGTAAATTTTTCCAAATTTTCACATAGGAATTTTTTTTTTTTTTTTTTTTGAGTCAGAGTCTCACTCTGTTGCCCAGGCTGGAATGCAGTGGCAAAATCATGGCTCACCACAGCCTCCACCTCCTGGGTTCAGTGGATCCATCTGCCTCAGTCTCCCAAGTAGCTGCGACTACAGGCATACACCACCATGCCCAGCCAATTTGTCGATTTTTGTAGAGATGTGGTCTTACTATGTTGCCCAGGCTGGTCTCGAACTCCTGGGCTCAAGTGATTCTTCTGCCTTGGTCTTCCCGAAGTGCTGGGATTACAGGTGTGAGACACCATGCCTGGCCAGGAAATTATTTCTTTTCCAAAGCCACAGTGATTTAGAATGAACAGATTGGTAAAACCTTGAGAAGTATATTTCTTCCTTGGAAATAATGTCACAAAGCCCATTTTCCCTGCTGAATGTAATTCTTTAGGCACGGATGACAACAGACATTTAGAACTCTTCATCCTCTTTGCAGACTTTGTTTCCTGGGTAACATTTATTGTTTATCTTACAAATGCTAGTGATTGATATGTCTTCTTTCTTTTATTTTCTTTTGTTCACATGTACTTTCTGGGGGTAAAACACTTAAGATGCTGTGCTTTCTTGCCCCAGTCATTTCTTTGACTAGGAGACCTCTTGTACCCCTAGGAGTATAGGATAGGATTTTGCCACTGTTGTTGTTTACTGCTGTATCTCCATGTGACAGTCCCTGGCACATGGGAGCCCAGTAAGTATCTGATGAATGAATACTACAGGAATTAATGAATATTATAAGTACTTCTGGAATTATTCCGTTTTCAGAAAGATGGAAGAATAAAATCATATTCTAAAAGCATGGCTACTGTTTCTGATACAATCCTTGAGAGTCTCTTCACTTATATTGCCAATAGCCCATGTTTTATTGTAGGTTTCAAAATTCAAAAATAGAATTAACTTACTTGAATTAAGTATTTTTTAGATTTCACATCATCATTCATACTTTATTTAAAATATCACATATATCCCTTTAAAAGCTATGTAGGTAAAATCTTTAAAATAAAAACACAGAGCCATTCCTAGTTTTTCCATCAAGGTGGGCCAATAGCAAAACTTTAAGCAAATCAGATCACATCCTTTCCCTTCTTTTTTTCAAATCTTTCTTTTGAGATTTATTTCTAGCCCTGTATACTCTAAAAAGGATAGATACACAGGTCAATAAGATCAGTTTAAAAATTAAGTTTTCTATGGATTAAAGGCAAGACGTAATTTCTTCCATCATCCCTGTTCCTTTTAACGTAATCTAATTTGATAAATATTGATTTTGTATTGAACTTTTGCATAGAGGAGAGGAAGAAGAACATTCAGGTGAATCAGACATGTTTCCCGAAGACAGAGTCTGCAATCTGTGCAGGGAGATACACATACTCACATATTAATTTCTTTTTAATACAAATAAACAGAAGAGGTAAAAGAATGTTCATCTTTTTCTTCTTTCAAATATAAAACAGTTAAATTCCACATAAAAAAACCCAATGCTTTATAATGGTAGAACTTAGATTTATATTTAATTTAAAGGAAAAAGTAATATTTTAATTTAAAAATAAAAATACCTACACTTGCCCAGAAACTGCATTTTTCAAGTCACTGATACACTATTGGCCTTGAAACAAAAGAAAAACATAAAAAGAAAAAGAAAAAAAACCTGTTTCAACATGTTGGATTTACTTTATAAAATTTAGAAGAGTTAAAAAAATACATTTTACAACACAATCTATCAATTAATTACTCTCATGAAACTAGAAATTTAAAATAAGGTGAATTTTAAAATTTGAAAGCTTTAAATATTTAAAAAACTACCTTCCCACATATTCATTTGGTCATGGAGAGACCACTGACATGAAATATGTATTTGTCAATAAAAACTAATGAGACCAAAGCTTTATTGAGAGATTACTTTTTGGTGATGAATGATTTCCTTATATTAAGAGAAACAAAGAAAGTAAACATCTTTGCATTCAATTCAAAAATTTGGAAAAAGAACAAAGGTGAAAATCTCAAGGAGTAGAAAAAAACAAAAATAAAATAATGCATTCATCTGAACATAGGAAAACAAAAGCTGAGTATAATAGTTCAAAAAGTCACAACAGAATATATTAACTTCTTATAAGAGGAAAACAAAGACAGAAGTAAAAATTACCAGGTAACACCTGTCAGTACCTTCATTAGAATGTGCACCATTATGGATGAATCCCTTAAAGTATTACTATCAAGTGTAAACTTCATCTTAAGTCAATCTCTTGAAAAATTTTTATGTCATGAATTGAAAAGTATTTGCTAAATAATTCTGGGGTGTCTGAAGAATATTGTTAAAATATGACCAGCTGGGAAGATTTTAGGTTGGCTGCTCATAATCCAAGATTTTACGAGCACATTTTTCATTCACACATTATTTTCTCAAGAATTTATTGGTATTATGGGTCTGAATACTGAGTGAAGAGACCTTGGTTCTCATCTTGGCAATTGAGGCTTTATGATACTTGTTAGAAATGAAAAACTCCTCTGGGAGGAAATGACATTGACTGTGTCTGAAATTTTGTTAAAAGAATATAATTGAGGACTTGGATGAAAATGCCTGATTGTTATACATGTACAAATGCATCATGACCATTTTATGGGAAGGGACTTGAGAAGTTTCCAAAGAAGGACACAGATTCAGTTACAATGACTAAACCAGGCTCACATTATTAAGGGCAGTGTCTAATTCACTGTTTTTTCAAATTTCTCAGACTGCCCTTTTCCCCTTTTTCTCTACCTCCCTTTTACGAAACAAGCATTTGGTTTGTTCTTTTTTTTTCCCCCTAAAAGTGTTTCTCAAAATATTTTCCATGATTCCTTGAATTGGCAAGGGAAAAACTACCTTTATGCCTTTTCAACTAATTCAGTGCAAATAAGCATAAGGGGGTTTGCTGGAGCTGAACTGGAGTTGTCTCCTTTCTGCTGGTAAGTTAAAGGATAGACAGTAAGGATGATGGTGAAGAAGACTGTCTAGATCAGCACTTCTCACACTTCACGATGCCTACAAATCACCCAGGAGTTTTGTTAAAGTACAGACTTTGATTCAGTGGGCCTGGGCTGGGGCTTGAGGGTCTTTGTCACTAACGTGTTCCTGAGTGACCCCGCTGCTGCCCACCACTTTGAGAAGCCCAGGTCTACTAGAGAGTAGGAAAGCCGTTTGAGAGAAAGCTTTTCACTTAGAAACTAATTTATAAAGAGTCATCCCTAGAGGTAAGGAAACTCTACTTTTCTCATGCAAGCTTTATGGAAAAGAAGCAAATAGTCAATAGGCAAGCAGATGGCAGCAACACTTTCTATAAATTAAGTTCTAGGACACTGCTGAGAACAGCACATGCTGCTTGAATAGTATATTGCAATGATCCTGGATCCCTAAGAAGGTGTCAAATGTTGCTATTTATTTCCTATTTGAAATAAGGGTTGTGGGTGTTTATTATGTTTCAGGAAAGTTTTTAATCAAATGCCGTCAAATTTGGGTTCTTAAAAGACTTCAATTTCATTTGTTAGATAATTGCATTGATTGGAATAGCTTTTTCTCAGTGAGAGAAAGGAAAATACAAGGCTTAAGTCTTTCCTTCTAGGTTTTTGCTTGCTTCTGTCAGATAACATTGGAAGACAAAACATTTTACCTATATTTGCAATAATTTAGCAAAGATATACAGTACTTCTTGAATAAAATGATGGAAATGATTTTTTTTTCTTAGAATTTTCAGGAACTTTCAGAGTGATGGAAATTCCAACTTAAATAGCTAACTGAATCTTAATGAAGACTTTAAAAAGCACTAGATTGCTTTCTTCAAATTTTCTTTAATTTCCAAGACCAGTGATTAAATATGCTACATTGCCATGACTCTTCAAAAGGAAGTAAAATTTTTTATTCATAAACTCATTTTACATGCTTTATTAGAATGTCATAACAGTGAGTTTTCCTCATCAATAATATTATTCCTAAACCAGGCCATCTTTGATTTACTCCCTTTTTTTCTGGAGCTTCCCCATCCCTTGGGAGATAAAGGCCTGAATCTTAGAGTTCATAGCACATATAAAAATGATGCATGAATCATAAATGCCTGTGGTCTGGGAGACAGAAGTTATTTTTCTCTTGTTTGATGTAAATATGTGGGAGGGTAGAGCCACTTTATGTTATAAGATTCAATAAAGACCATTTAATCTCTTACCAATGACAACATACAGCAAAAAATATTGTTAGAAGCTGGTATAGCCTCTAATTGAAAAACTCCTGTGTATAGATGCCTGGTTATAACAGATTTCCCAAAAAATGACATGACAGTTTTTTTTTTGTTTTTTTTTTTTTTGAGTTGGAGTCTCACTCCATCGCCCAGACTGGAGTGCAGTGGCCGCTCCCGGCCACCACAGCCTCGACCTGCTGGGCTCCAGCGATCCTTCCGCCTCAGCCTTCCGAGTAGCTGGAATTACAGGCGTGCTCTACCACGCCCCGCTGATTTTTGATTTATTGTAGAGATGAGGTCTCGCCAAGTTGGCCAGGTGGGTCTCGACCAGCGGACTCAGGCAATCCACTCACCTCGGCCTCCCAAAGCGCTGGGATTATAGGCTGAGCCACCGAGCCTGGCTGACATGACAGTTTTGAAAAGACTGTACAGCTGACCCTTGAACAACACAGGTTTGAACTGCGCAGGTTTTTTTTTCAATGAAAGTTACACTGAGTGTGCCTGCTTCTCCTGCCTCCCCTGTCACTTCCTCCACCTCTCCTGCCTCTGCCAGCCCTGAGACAGCAAGACCATCATCTCCTTCTCCTCTTTCTCCTCAATATGAAGACCATGAGGATGAAGATCCTTAGGATGAACCACTTTCACTTAATGAATGGTAAATCTATTTCTCTTTCTCATGCTTTTCTTTTTTCTTTTCTTTTTTTTTGAGTTGGGGTCTTACTCTGTTGCTCAGGCTGGAGTGCAGTGGCATGATCACGGCTTACCATAGCCTTGACCTTCTGGGCCCAGGCAATCCTTCTGCCTCAGCCCCTTGAGTAGCTGAGACTACAAGTGTGTGCCACCATGCCTGACTAATTTTTTGATTTGTTTCTTTTAGAGACGAGGTCCTGCTATGTTGCCTAGGCTGGTCTCAAACTCCTGGGTTCAGGCAACCCTCCCACCTCTTTCTTATGATTTTCTTAGTAAGATTTCTTTTCTTCAGCTTACTTTATTATAAGAGTACAGCATATAACACACATAACAAAATATATGTTAATCGACTATTTATGTTATTGGTAAGCTTCCAGTCAATAGCAGACTATCAGTAGTTAGGTTTTTAGGGAGTCAAAAGTTAGACATGAATTTTCTACTGCAGGGGAAGTCAGCACCCCTAACCTCTATGAAGTCCAGGGGTCAACTGTCTATTTTTCCAGGAATTTAAATATATTTATGTTAAAAGTTACTCCACGTGTAAAAAAGGAAGCGGATACCTTTCAATAAGAAAACCAGGGTTCACCAGGTAAACATACTAATTTCACTTATTACTACTATTAACAAGCACAGCTCAAATTTATTAGGTACTTACTAAAGGCATTATTCGTATTAACACTCTTTTTTTTTTTTTTTTTGCAAACACTCTATAGGGCAGGTACCATTATTATCTCATTTTAAAGAAGAGAAAACTGAGGGAACAAAAGGCTGAGCAACTTGCTCAAAGTTGCACAGCTGGTAAAAGAATAATCCTCTTTGATCAAATCAGGATCAACCTGCTGCGAAGACTTGTGCTTTAACTACCATTTTAGAATACTTAGTCAAAACATTTTAGTAGGTTTTCTTTGTCCTTTTGCTGCACAATAAATATCAATACACATGTCTATATTTTTATTATATTTCATTTGTCATTTGGCTGTCATTGTTTTGTGTTTCATGAAAGTTTTTCTAGTATTCAAAAAGATGAAGTCAACAACGTTTATATACAGTCAGGGTTTGAAGTTTGTTTTAGGATTCAATTCCAGGTGTGTACTGCTCCTATAATAGGAAACGTCTGTCGATGGAAGAATGTAGCTCTTGGGCTTATCATTGTGCTACAATGGTACTTGAATCATCACCAGTAATAGAGACTATAGGGAAAGTGAAGTAAATATGCAAAATCAGAATGGTATTCAGTGTCTTCCTCCATTGATGTGTTGGCTTTGCTAAAAACAGCCCGGATTTTGCCTGAATTGTAAACTAAGCAAATATAACTGGAGGATACATAGGGAACAGATGTTGATTTTTAAAAGACCATTTATCCATCATCACTTTTTTATATAATCAGCTGAAACTAGCATTCAATCCCTTTTCTTGAAATTGTTTAAAATTCCACAAATTGTTAAAAATCCATAAGGACTAAGCCTCAAAGATTCCAAAGTGAAAATGGAGTAATTTATTTTGAAAACTCTATACTGTAAGTATAGTTTGGTAAAATTATTTGAAGGCAATCAAATTATTTTTAATCCTATAGGACCAAGAATGTTCAACACTGTATTGCAGTTCGTGCTGTGGAAACATCATGACACATTTATACCATAGTTAGTTTAATGAGTCAAGCTGCATTCTACCAATTTTTGATAATAAACAATGACATCCTGTGTTCTATTATACACGGACAGGGAATACTGGAATTCTCTTTCAGAATTCCAGTATTCAAATTCAAATAGGTATAAATACCTCTGAGTAAATGAATAGTCTCCTTCCACATTGGAGAAATACAGCACAGGGACTCAGAAACCAAGAAAAGCCTGCATGTGCAGGCTAATTGTAGACATTAGGCAAATTATTTAACCTCTCTGTTCCTGTTTCCATTTTAAAAATGGGAAGAAAATATGAGGATAAAGTGATATAACATACACAGACCATTTAACACAATACCAAGCAATCAGTGAACTGTAACTGTTTTTTTATAATTGTTTTAGAATCATTAAAATAATATAAATCGACTGCAGTTTTCCAAACTGGATGTCTGAAAAGTATCAATAAGTAAAGTATATTGTAATTTGCTATGGATCAGAACCTAGCAGAACAAATGACCAAGCCAAATATTCAGTAACTGTGAGGTCAGCAAATTCCTGCACTAATTTTGAATGGCATAAAAGATTGCTTACAACTCCTCATTTTTTAAAAAAGCATTTGAATAATGATTTTCTCCTTAGCTGAATCAGGGCTAATTTTATTATTGGATAGTATGAAAATTCTCTGAATTTGGACAACGTCTGTCCAGTCATGGTGGATAGATATATCTACCACAATTAGGCAAACGTATGCACCAAAGTCTTAAGAAAAAGATATCTTTAATATTAGGGAAAAGGTGGTGTTAAATGGTGATTTTTCTGATATACCTCAGTGAGATTAGCTTCTCACTACCATAAATCTATGTAGTTATTTTCCTTTTACTTGTTTCTTCCCATGTGGTTCAACCTTACATCCTATCCCTCCCACTTTTTTGAGGGGTATGCATTCAAGGAATTAATACTATTAAAAAATTAAGGCCATTGTAAATTATACTTAAATGTATCTACATTATATATACAAATGTTTATATGTTATTTTGATGATCTCTTTTAGTGATTTCTGAGATACAGCATAGATTCTAATGGTCTACAAAATATCCATTCTCTCTTTCTCTCTAAAATAAACAAATTCTTTATTTTCAGTGGTACACATGATCACATGGGTGAAAGACTGCATTTCCTATTTTCCTGGAAGTTCAGACTAAGTCTTGGCTAATGAAAGCAAAAGAAAGTGTTGTCTGTATTTCTGGAACATCTCCTTTAAAAGAGAGGTGGCACATAAACCCCACTTTCATCTTATTTTTGAAATCCACATGTGATGGGTAGAGCTCCAGCAGCCATATTGGACCACAACAACATGACTCAAAGTCTATGGTAGACAGAGCAGAACACCAGAAGGTGCTTGGGTTCCCTATGTAAGGGAGATAAGTCACTATTACTGAAGCTTAGTATTGTCTCCTGCAGTTGAACTTATTCCTGATCGATACACAAGGTTTGTTATACAGAGTACTTTTCCCATGAGATGCTCTATTCAAACTGGATTGCCTTTAAGTATTACTGTATGCTATTTATCTTTCCTGGGAATTCACCATTCATGGTCACATCGTAAAAACTCAAAGAAATCCTGTAGTAAAAGAAAATGTTTGGCTTCATTAACGCAGTGTTTCCCAAACAATGCTTTAAACAATTGTTTTTGGTATAACATCTATTAATATCCTTGGGTACTCCTTTCACACAATTCATTTTGGGAAATGCTGATTTATATTGCTATTCCTCTGAATTAGCATTTACCATGAATTTCCCATTGCTCACTTGTTGCTTGGGGGAATCTATATTGTTGTTGTTGTAGCAGAACTTGGCAAAACTGGCAGTTTTGTAGTATTTTCTATTGGCTTGTTCATTTGTGCATTAGAATGAGAATTCGTTCTGTTATGTTGAAGTGATTAGTTCTACTGAATTTTGATAAACTTTGTTGGTTTTTCTGAGTTTATAACCAAAAATTACTAAATATCTACTAGGAGTAATAATTTTCCCTTTATGTTTAGATAAATGTTTTGAATCTCAAATAGTTAGTAACTATAGTAGTCCCAAGGATATAATTTTTGTTATAGGCCTTTCAAGAGAAAGCATTTTCTGAAATTTACTTTAAAAATGACATTGACACTACCATCTATGTCAGAAGGAAAATCCACAAGGAAACAAAGCACAGATTTATGGTATCCACATGAGTCATGGCCCAGAAAATGTCTATTAAATCACAGCTTAAAAAAAAAAGTTGAAAGTTTCACTTTACAATCATTGACCTGAGATAAGTCTATCAGGATGCATTTTCTTTTTCAACAGTAAAACTTGGTTAGTGTGCATTTAAAAAACACTCCTACCTAACCCTCCATTGACAAATTACTTTTAATCAAACTTTTATTCTGTAAAATCAATATAATCTTAAGATCCCTTTCCATAAAGGTAATACTTTAGAGTGATACTTCTTTAGATACATCTGGAAGTGAACAGCTTACAGTGATACATAAATATCTACTGTTGAAACCTTATCCTGCATCTGTAAAACAGATCAAGGCTATAATTTGGCATGCAAGATATAAGCCTTTAGCTGTTTTATTGTGGTTGGTCTTTAGATTTACTAAGGTGGTTTTTTTTTTTATGTCTCTCTAAGCAAAGTTGTTTCAGAAATAAAATTATGACTTGTTCTTTTGGTGAACTCCAGCAACTTAACAAATATCTTATAGCTGGCACAAATGATGGCCACAACCTCAAGACACCACATTAGAGCTGGGCAGATGCCACATCCCAGCTATGCAACCATGTGTAGGCAATGTGTAGGACAACAATACATAGTGGAGCTTTCTGGAAGCACATGACAGCTGACCTGTGGATTCAGGTCCAGCAGGATCAGCTTGGACTTTTCAAGAAAAGCCTGTAAGCATCCACATTTTAAAATATTGACAACTAACTATTAAAAAGCAAAACAAAACAAAAAACCTAAACTCCCAGAAAACTAAAAATCAAATGAAAATCAAATGAAAATAAAACAAAACCATTGTCTGTAGGGTGACTTCCTCATTTGGCCTACAGACTGTCAGTTTGCTACCTCTAGTTTATAGGGTTCACTTAGGATCTCAGCACCTCAGAGAGCAAGCATTTCCCACAGTGTCTCCTTGTCAACTGGCTTTTTCTTATGCTTTGTGTAACGCCTTTACTCTGCTACTACGTGCAGTGTTAAGGAAGATTTACTGTGAATTGATTACAATCTCTTATCTGCAAATATGCCATTCAGCCCATCTGTGATCTCTGCCAGCTTCAAGATAGGTAGTCGTTTAGAGGCAGATTAAATCCTGACTAAATCTGGGGGATGGAAAAAAATTTTAAGACATCTTCTAAGAGCCCTTTCCCTTTGTTCACATTGCATTCCATTTCCAAAGTTCTCTGCCTATGTTTTCCCCCATCCCTCCCTTCTTCCCACCTTAATTATCAAAATGGTTATCAATACCTGGGTTAGGAGCCTAGACTTTAAAGTCAGATGCTTGGGGATGATTACCTGCTCTGCCACTTCCTCACCAATAACTCAGGGTAAGATACCCAGTCTCTCTGCATCTCTGTATTTTTATCCATGAAATGGGCTTGGGAATAATAGAACCTACTTATTGGGAGGATTAAATAGAATAACAAATCAGAGTTTGCTCTGTAAACACTAGGTAAATATTAGCAAGGGCCACCCATTTTATCAGTATATGGTTCTACTTATCATGGAATTCTTCCTGAATTTGAGTTAAAATATCATCCATTGGTCTCAGTGCTATTTCTTATGGCTTAATCTATCACAAAACCATGGTTCTTGGTTTGGGAGGCAGTAAACTTGGGACAAGAAAGTCATATAAGGCAGTTTGTCCTTATTCTGAACATGGTAGGATTGAATCCACTGAAGTTTATGAGGGTGAGAAGCAGGACAATCATGACAGAAATTTAGGCTATAATGCGAAGGGTAGTCAAGACAGTGGGTGAGGGGATGTAGAAAGATCATGCAGGACCCTGGTGGTACAGTCATAGAAATGATAAAGATCTGAATCCTGGATGGTGGCTATTGGAATGGGCATCTAAGTTCTTGAGGTGGGGTGGTATTATTTTAACTTAAAAAAAAATCCGCTTTTATCTTTTTTGTTTAAAATGTGTGTGTGTGTGTGTGTGTGTGTGTGTGTGTGTGTGTGTGTGAGAGTAATCTAGATGATCCATTTAACTTGGAAATTTTATGAAGACACTTGGATACCTGATATGTCAAGGGATCAAAATTTGGGGCAAAAAAAAAATGCCTATATGGTTCTGTATTCTTCTTATGTGTTTATCAGTCCTCTCCTTTCTTTTCTCCTTCAGCTCTCCATATCCATCATTGATAAGAAAGAACATGGCATTTAAAGGTGAAATTTTATAATTCTATGACATGCAATAACCATAGGATGTGGATATGGATGATATGAATTCAAATTCTACCTTTGTTATAAGTTGTATGGCATTAAACAAATCTTTCAATATCTCTAAACCTCACTAGTAAAGCAAGGGGTTGTATATTTCAGTACCACCTGGAGGAGATTTTCAAACCATCCAGGCCCAAGATTTTGAAACTAGATGGCCCTGCCCCCACCCCCCATCAGCTGAGAACCTCATAGAGTGAATGAACTCCAAGTTTCCCTCCAGATGTAAAGTTTTATTATTTTATAATTTCAATTTGCACAATTTCTCTTCAAGTCACTTCTTCATTCTATCATGTTTACTTCCAGCTTTTGGCCACTAGAGATGGAGACAACTTTCTAGGGCTTTTGAAACTATCATTTGAAGCTGTCTTCCCATTGGAAAGGAAAAGAAGACCTCATGATGCCTTGAAAGCTGTTATTCAAGAGTCACACACCACTCCTGACTCCAAGTAGAAAAATGAGGTATGTCCAGGCATTGCCTGGGGCCTTGACCACCTGAATCTTGGAACCCAATTTCTATCTTAATTGTCAATGGATTAAGGATACCAAGTCCCACAGTCTTTCGGTTTTCCAACCACATGGAACTTCTTTTTGTGGCAGAAAAACAATATGGAATCTGTAGGCCTAATGGAAAATAGCAAGTCAACAAGTAATAGAGTTTTACTCTCAATTTTTCCTCTTTATAGACAGCTGGGAGCTTGTGAATCTGCATGCAATAAAATTCTTCAGTGAATCCCACTAGATCATCGGAAATGAACATAATTCTGTTTTAACAAAATGCAATGTCAGGTTCAGACATGCCCCATCAAATCCCACATTTCTTCTAAATGCACCTCCCGAGCATACTAGCTCACAATGCATACTGAAAGTTCTAGCAAATTGTTGCCCAAGGACCACTACGTTATGCATACTACACTGGTAGTATTCAAGGAGAGGCTGATTCCAAGAGAAAAATCAGAGGTAAGTGTGTGAAGCCTCCATCACATTTGAAGTAATTTTAAACCATTATGGCTCAGTGAAAACAACACATGTTCTCATTTAATCTTTGCTAATTATTAAAGAAGACATCTCAGGTCAGATTTATAGCAGCAGAGTCAGGGTGTCTTGAAGTACATGTGGGTGGACGGCCTCTAAGCAATCTGCTCTGGTAGCTGGGCCTTTGTAAATGACCTAAAATTATGAAGCTTTCTCAGTGTTTGCTGCTACCCACACGTGCACCATGAATCAAGGGACAATCACTTCATATGCCAGGGTGACAGCAATGAATATTAATCACAAAGAAATGGAACAAACACTGACTGTGCTCAATTTTCTGAATAACATATACAAATTGAAATAATTCTGGAAATTCTGAAAAGAACCCACCATGGTAACTCTTTTTCTTATTTCAACTGACAACATGTTACTCGAAGAATATATAAATGGAAAATAATATCTCTATTGTCCTAAAGAGTTTGTTTGAGTTGTATTTTAAAATCAGATCTTTAAAACATTTTCTCTTTGTCTCAGAATAAGGGCCAGATTTGTTACCAGTTACCAGTCTAAATCTAATATCCTGCCATAGATCAACGGTGCTCACCACCTCTGCCGATGCTTTTCCTCTAGGACAGTAGACTGTATTTTGGCACTTACGGTCATTTACTTGTAGACAGAATTGAATTCTTTTGTATATTATCTGTCACTGCCTTCCAAATATCAGTTTATTAGGAGTTAAACTTGAATTGCAGAACCAAATTGCTTCTTTGGGCATTATTAAGAATATAAAATCAATGCTGTGTGATGTATATGAGTGCTGCAGGCAGTGATCAGCTTTTAAATGAGTTATGGGGCATAGAAATCAGGTTAATGGGGTTAATTCTCTAATTTGCACATCGTTCTAAGGTGATAGACTTCTTAATATACTTAATGGGACATAAAAAAGGTCCACAACCAAAGCAAACCTATATATTTATAATATATAATGTATAGGTAAATTTGTAGACAGCTTTCTGGATGGATATACCCCAAATTGATGAGTGTGGTTACTTCCACAGAAGAGAGCAAGATGGAGTGCTGGTCAACAGAGAAGTTAGTTCCATCTCTCTTGTTTACAGTTTTTGGGTAAGAATGTATTTGTGCATTATTACTAAAAATACAAATAGATAAATTATAAAAAATTTCATTAATAACTTAAAAAAAGAGGCCTTGTCTAGATAGCACTCTGCGTCAGGGGATGACATTCCTCCTTGTGTGCTAGGAGAAAAATCTTACCTACAACTATCTTTCTTTTCTCTCTCTCTTCACTTCTGCTCCAGTTCTGAGTGTTTTCTGCAAAAGGACTGGTTCTCTTCCTCCTCTCTACCCCTCAGTCCACTCACTGAATGTAATATCAAACTTCCCAAAGCACTTAGGGTACTAGTCGGTCTTCTTTTTTTTTTTTTTTTTGAGTTGGAGTCTCACTCTGTTGCCCAGACTGGAGTGCAGTGGCCGCTCCCGGCCACTGCAGCCTCGACCTGCTGGGCTCCAGCGATCCTTCTGCCTCAGCCTTCCAAGTAGCTGGAACTACAGGTGCGCGCTACCACACCCGGCTGATTTTTTTATTTATTGTAGAGATGAGGTCTCGCTTGCCCAGGCGGGTCTCGAACCCGCGGGCTCAGGCAATCCACTCACCTCAGCCTCCCAAAGGCACGGGATTACAGGCTGAGCCACCGAGCCCGGCTTAGTCGGTCTTCTTTGTATATCTTTCTACTCTTGCCGTTCTCTGTTTAAAGGAAGGATATGAATAAGTGGTCCCTCAGGAGGTTCTTACCATTGGCCTTGAGTATTTTAAAGCATTTAAACTTTCAGGGAGATAAATAGTAATGTTGATCCTAAACATCCTAGTCTGACTTGTGTTCCAAATGCCAAACAGAGATCTGTCCCAGTAAAACTTAAAAGATGAGGTTGATCAATATGCAGAACCACTGGAGTGAAATAAATATCCTAAAATGAATATTCTCTATAACAACACATTGTTTAATCATCTCAAACATCTTTACTGTTGATATTGAACTAAGGGCAGTGAAAGTAATTTGAATTAAGAGCTACAAGATGTACGTGAATTTCAGTCCCAGCATGATTTGGGCAAATTAATTAGTCCTGATATTTTCATTTACCACAGGGAAAATAATATTACCTACCCTGTCTACCTTATGGAGTTATTTGGAGGAGTATGTATTCTTCAAATGGAAGAGAAAATTTCTTTTGCATTCTGTATATTTGAGGATGAGTGTAACGCTCCCTTCTTCTTACTTCTTATAAAAAATCTGTCCCCATTCTAGCTTTAATTTTCCAGATGACACGATGCTTTGGCATCTTCCTTAATCTATTTTGAGTTATTTTTATTCTTCCCTGGGTATATAAAAGCATGTCTAGGTGCACTTTTCAGAAGTATTATTTTCCAGGCAATGATTTTAACTTTCTGCAATAATAGCTCTTTTCTTTACCTATTACAATGTTTTTTGTTTTTTGACTTGGAGTCTCACTGTGATGCCCAGATTGGAGTGCAGTGGCACATTGCCCAGCCACCACAGCCTCCACCTGCTGGGCTCCAGCAATCCTTCCCCCTCAGCCTTCCAAGTAGCCAGAACTATAGGCGCATGCTACCATGCCCGGCTAACTTTTTATTTATTGTAGAGACGAGGTCTCATCATGTTGCCCTGGTGGGTCTCCAGCTCACAGGCTCAGGCAATCCACTCACCTTGGCCTCTCAAAGTGCTGAGATTACAGGCTGAGCCACCGAGCCCGGTCTACCTATTATAATGTTTTACACATAAATGAGTCCATCATATTTTACAGGATTTGTGGTTAGCAGTACAATAACTATGTGTTGGGGACTCTGTCAAATCACGGGTCTGAAGGGAGAAGATGCAAATTCGACTTTATCATTAACCAGCTATGTGACCAGATGACAAATCAACCTAATCTCCTTGAGCCTGGGTCTCACTGCCTATACAATAGGATAAAACTTCATAGTCTTGTGGTAAGGAACAAATGAGATCCTTTGCATAACAAAATGGGCATGACAATTTTAAAGAATTTTACAAATGTTAAGAAGAGCGATGAGAGAAGAAATGTGTTCGCCATGTGTTCTGTTTGCCAATTACAGCTACCAGTATACCTATATATTGTAGAGTTGTCCAAAGTTGCAAGAAAACAGATGCTGTTTGTGGTGTAGGTTGGAATCTTTAACCACAAACATTTGTCTCTCATCAAATCACTCCCTTCTTCCCAAACACCTTCCATGGGTTCTCATAATCTAGAATTAAATTGAAGCTCTGTTGCCTGATAGTCTCTGACTCTAAGCCACGCTTCTAACCTTATGTCCCTGACATAGTTTGGGTGTTTGGCCCCTCCAAATCTTATGTTGAAATTTGATCCCCAGTGTTGGACGTGGGGCCTAGTGAGAAGTGTTAATATCACGGAGATAGATTTTTTATGAGTGGCTTGGTACTATTCCCAAGGTAATTACTGAGTTCTTGTTCTGTTAGTTAATGCAGGAGTAGGTTTTTTAAAAGAGCATGGCACTGCTTCCTGCCTCTCTCTTGTCTCCTCTCTCACCATGTGACAAATAAGCTACCCCGTCACCTTTCACCATGTGTAGAAGATTCCTGAGGCCTTACCAGAAGCAGATGCTAGCACCATGTTTTTTTTGTTTTTTTTTTCTGAGTTGGAGTCTCACTCTGTCACCCAGACTGGAGTGCAGTGGCCGCTCCCAGCCACCGCAGCCTTGACCTGCTGGGCTCCGGCGATCCTTCCGCCTCAGCCTTCCAAGTAGCTGGAACTACAGGCGCGCGCTACCACGCC
>CAUYQG010141091.1:0-21861 GCA_963574415.1 Tarsius wallacei
CCTTCCACCTCAGCCTCCCGAGTAGCTGGAACTACAGGCGCGCGCTACCACGCCCGGCTAATTTTTGATTTATTGTAGAGATGAGGTCTCGCCAAGTTGCCCAGGCGGGTCTCGAACCCGCGGGCTCTGGCAATTCACTCACCTCAGCCTCCCCAGGCGCGAGATTACAGGCTGAGCCACCGAGCCCGGCTCAGCCCGGCATCTACATCATTCCTTGTTTGGAGAATGCTTTCTTTATGTCATTTCTTGCCACCTTGAGCATGAGATACCTAAGAACAGGACCTTTGCCTGTCTGAGTCCCACAAATTCTTCACATGATCTGACACAGTTGAAAGGACGCTCTGGCCCCATCAAGCGCATGTGATCATTTGCTTGAAGCTCTTGGGGCTGAATGATGGTGCCAAGTCCCAAGAAGCCTCAGTGAGCCTGGTGGGATAGGCTGAGGACAGGCCCAGAACAGTGGGGTGGGAGGGGACAGTATTAAGTAGGAAGTCTGTAAAGCCACTGTTTGTAAATAAGGGTCTCTTGAGCTGAGCTATGAATGGGAAAGAAGTCTGGGGGGGTAGCTAGTTGGCAGGGCTGACCCAACACTGATCTCTACATCTCTGCTCAAGGCCAGGACTCTGCCAGCCCCATCTGGACCACGCACATGGGGCAGGTGCGGGGGAGCCTCATCCATGTGAAGGGCAGTGATGTGGGGGTCCACGTCATCCTGGGAATCCCCTTTGCGAAGCCACCTCTAGGGCCGCTGCGGTTTGCACCCCCTGAACCTCCTGAATCCTGGAGTGGTGTGAGGGATGGAACCTCCCACCCGGCCATGTAAGCTCTCCCAGGGGTCTAGGGAATGCCAGGCCCTGGGGCGGGGGCAGGGGCGGGAGTGGGAGTGCTCTGAGCTCATAGGCTGCAGTTGTCATTTCATCTAAATCCCCACAGCTTGTTTTTCCTCTGAGTTTGGTGGATTCCCACATGCATTTTTCCAATGAGCATGCTGAGACCCGGGGGCTGGAATATCTTTCCCAGGCTCCTGGCTCAGGGCTTGGCACTCACAGGGCATTAGCTTCAGGTGCTGAAGGGAGGAGTCGAGACACACATCTCCCCCAGATTCTGGTTATGCCAAGTGTTCTCTGCCATGAGTAGAAGGTGTTTCTGAGAAAGGCTCAAGTTGGCCCAATGAACTTTGTAAGAACCCCTGACTCTAGCAGCAGATCCTGCGGATCCCTGAGGAAGGCAGCAGTGGAGGCTCTCTGAGGACCCCCACTCTCCATGGTCACTGTGTCAACTGACAGGGTTAGGTGCCATTGGTCAAGGGACATGTGTATGTTCTTAAAACTGGAGTCTTTGGGGAGTGATAAGGTTTCCTGAAAGTCTAGACTTGGAATAAGGGATGTCACTGCCCTTCTCATGAGAAATTAACAACCATTCATTCATGTAGCACATGTGTGGGCTACTCCCCTATACCAGACCTGGGTGGGTACAGGGATACAGTGGTGAATGTCAATGCATGCAGCCAGTGGCTAGTGGTATCCAAGATCCTCAACAACCTTGAGGCCTCCCTGGAAGTCCAAGTTTTGACCCAACTTCCTCAGAGCCTGTGGCCTGTAACTTGGTGAGAAGGGACTTTAGAGAAGGATCATGTATAAGCAGGATATTGGGGAAGGGGGCTGGAAGCAAATCTGGATCTAAGGTCTGGTTTCAGCCACAGCACAGCCCCTGAACTAACTATCTGCCATGGCTACCAGGTGTCTGCAGAGCCTCACTTCAATGAATTCAGAGTCTCTGGGCCTGTTCAACTTGACCCTGCCTCCCACCCCCATGTCCGAGGACTGCCTATACCTCAACGTCTACACACCTGCACATGCCCATGAGGGCTCTAACCTGCCTGTGAGTGTCAGGCAACAGTCAACCAGGGAGTGGGGGGACATTTTTTCTGTGAGAAGACTAGAAAGGACACTATCAACTTGGACCCAGATGAAGTGTGGTCCCTGTTGAGGGTCTCACCATTAGGTCCAAGAAGTGCTTCTTACCCAGAGTGGGTAGGGCAGCTGATCCCTGGGCATGGGGTCACAGAGCTCTGACTGCTCCCAGAGGTCAAAGGCTGTGGTCCTGAGATGGACTCACTGAGTTCATCCAATGAACTCATGCCCAGGAGACCCACTCAGGTACCTGAGGCTGCACTTTGAGGTCCCCAAAAACCCCGCCATGGCTATCTGCTGGGCCTTTGAGAATGGAGGACATGCTCAATTAATGTTCATGTGGGATAATCAGGGAGATACTCCTTTTCCTTCAACTTCTGTGAGGGTTCTGGGAGTAATGGAACCAGGCTTTGACACATGGGGTAGACCTCAAAGTTTGGGAGGCTTGGTCTTCCTGATAGAACTTGGTCCACTCACCCGTAGCCTAGGTCATGAAGTCTTGCTGGAGTTAGTTCTATATGGGGCAGATGTGGGCAGAGCCAAAGCAGTGGTTGGTCTAGGGAACAGCCCTGGTGTGGTTTGGGTTGGATGGGAGCCATGTGGTATCTGCCTTGATTTCTCCAGGTGATGGTATGGATCCATGGTGGTGCACTTGTTATGGGCATGGCTTCCATGTACGATGGCTCCATGCTGGCAGCCTTTGAGGATGTGGTAGTTGTCATTATCCAGTACCGCCTGGGTGTCCTGGGCTTCTTCAGGTGAGAGTGGGACTGGGCTGGGCAGCACAGGCTGAGCGGAGCCAGGACAGCCCTGTGATCTCTGTCCTGCCACTTCTCAGCACTGGAGACAAGCACGCAACCGGCAACTGGGGCTACCTGGACCAAGTGGCCGCGCTACGCTGGGTGCAGCAGAACATCGCCCACTTTGGAGGCAACCGTGACCGTGTCACCATTTTTGGCGAGTCTGCGGGTGGCACGAGTGTGTCCTCACATGTCGTGTCCCCCATGTCCCAAGGACTCTTCCATGGTGCCATCATGCAGAGTGGTGTGGCCCTGCTGCCCAACCTCATCACCAGCTCATCTGATGTGATCTCCTCAGTGAGTTCCCTCAGGCATAGAAGCCCAGGCCTTCTGCCTCACCTCTCTTCTCAGAGCCTCTGTCTGTTAAATGCAGATAACAAAGACCATTGGGGACCCTGGGAACTGCCACCTTCCTGGGGATTCCTTAGGTGCTCAAGGGTTAAAATGCACATAACTCTGTGTTCTCTGTGCAAAGCTGCCGTCCTGGGCGGTTCCCCATGTGGGCAGAATCATCTAAGCAGGTGGGATGGCCCCTCTGGCTGACAATTCTGAACATTGTCAGAATTTGGGAAGTTGGAACAATTTTAAAACTGTAGGGCTTCACACACAACACCCTGTGAGATGTGGGGTGCCCCTGGCCCCAGCTAGTGCCTTGGGCAAACTCCTCTCCCCTACTTGGAAGAGTAAGTCAGCCCCCACCTGGTCCCTTTGCAGATCGTGGCCAACCTGTCTGCCTGTAACCAGATTGACTCAGAGGCCCTGGTGGGCTGCCTGCGGGGCAAGAGTGAAGAAGAGATTCTGGCTGTTAACAAGGTTGGGCTATGCGGATGTGGGTGTGGAGGAAGGGGCACAATAGAAGGTGGGGCAGGCAGCCCTGGGTGCCTTAAATCCCTGGACAAGTGACCTGACCACCATGTCTTGGTGTCCTTATAGATCTGGATGGGAAATGGAAACCAGGGCATGGGGAGCCAGGCATAGTGTCTCCTGGAGGTAGTGGGGTGCGAGCATCCTGGGATGACCAGGAAGGGATGGAGGCACTCAGAAGGCATCAGAAAATGATGGGACCTAACCTTGCTCCCTGGCCTTGCATGCCCCCTAGCACTTCAAGATCATCCCAAGCGTGGTGGATGGGGCCTTCCTGCCCAGGCACCCCCAGGAGCTGTTGGCGTCTGACGACTTTCAACCTGTCCCCAGCATCATTGGTGTCAATAACGATGAGTATGGCTGGATCATCCCCATGGTGAGACCCAGCCCCGAGGCCCCCGGCACCTAGGGAGTCCATCTGGTAGGGAGGGCTTCTGGGCTTCGTTGCTCCAGGCTTATGCCATCCCCAACTCAATACTTTCTCTCTTTGCCACTCAGATCATGGGCGTCTGTAACACCCAGATGGAAATAGACAGAGAAGCCTTGCAAGCTGTTTTGCAGAAAACGTCAGAACAAATGGTGAGGCTCCTGGGGTCCTGCCCCAATGGAGAGGGGCTCCTCTCCTGTCTGGCAGGAGAAGCTCGTCCCCCAGATATCCTACCCATGCAGCGATCCCCATGAGCAAAGGCCAGGATATATGTGTGTTTGTGGATGGAGTCGCCTCAGAGTTTGGCTCTTTCCCCCATTCCCTGTTCTGTGACCTATCACCCCACCCCCGAGGCTGCTGCCTCCCTGGCAGCCAGCCTAACCTGCCTCTTCCTCCTTACCTAACTGGGGTAGATGTTGCCTCCTGAATTTGGTGACCTGTTGATGGAGGAGTACACGGGAGACAATGAGGACCCCCAGATTCAGTTCCGGGAGATGATGGAGGACTTCATGTTCGTCATCCCAGCACTTCAAGTAGCATATTTTCAGCGTGAGTATATTTGTACCTGAGGCCTGACTGGCAGGGGGCAGCTCAGCACTATAGGCCCCAGGTGAGATCCATTGGTGTCCAGATCCCCACCCATATCTTTATTGGGTCCCCGGAGCCAGGCACTTTGATGTCCCTCATCTCAGTAAATCCTCATGGCTAGGCTAAGAGAGAGGCATTTCCCCTATTTTCCAGCAAGGCAATGGAAGTTAGTGACCTTCAGTGACTTGCCCAAGACCACACAGCTAGGAATTCCACGACCATGATTTAACCCAGGCCCTTCCCACTGGCCCCACTCCAGTCTGGGGCAACCCTACCCCATTGTACAGATTCCAGCCAGCTTTAGATGTGGGTATCATGTCACCATCAGTGACACAGGAAAACTCCAGGTGAGGGGCTGCCACATCATGGCCTGTCCACCGTCCTAGGTTCCCATGCTCCTGTCTACTTCTACGAGTTCCAGCATCAGCCCAGCTTCTTTAAGAACATCAAGCCACCCTACGTGAAGGCAGACCATGGAGATGAGATTCCCTTTGTTTTTGGAAGCTTGTTCTGGGGCAGCAACAGTGAGTCTTCCTCCCTCCCTAGGAGGTGGGATGGGTTGCTAGCTGGGTCCCTGAGAGGTATATGGATAAAGCAAGAGGATCAGAGAGAGGACATGATCAGGCATCCAAGATCTTACAGCTGAAAAGGTCAAGCTGTGATTAGAATCCAAGACTCTTCAGACTGTGGCCTGAAGAGTCTCTCTCCACCTCCCCCATCCTATCATGGGTGTCTGGCATGGGTGTAGGGGGGTGTTTCAAAGGTGCATTTGTTTCTTAAATGACTCTCGACGTCAAAAGGAAGGGGCCATCTGAGCCAGGAATGCAGCCAAGATGGAGTCAGCTAGAGGCTGGACTGAGGGAAAAGAGTTTGGAAAAGGAGAGGACTAGCTGAGTGTGGTGGTTCACCTGCAGTTCCAGCTACTTGGGCCCAGGAGTTCGAGGCTGCAGTGAGCTATGATCTCACCACTGCATTCTAGCCTGGGTAATGGAATGAGACCCTGTCTATAAGGAAAAAAGAAAAAGAAAAGAAGAGAGAGGGGAGGGCCTGGCTTCTGAGAGTAGTGGAGGAAGTGCAGAGGAGCAGGCCTGTAGGGGCCAAGAACAAGCTATTCCTGGGATGCTGAGTATGGCGCATGAACCAGCAGCTGGACTGGGGTTGGCCCTGTCATGGACACTTATCCCCTTCCTCTCTGCAGTTAAAGTCACTGAGGAGGAGGAGCTGCTGATCAGGAAAGTGATGAAGTACTGGGCCAACTTTGCTCGAAATGGGTGAGATGGTGTACTCCTGCCTCAACCTCCCAGGGGGCTGATACCCACCCAGAGCTCCCCTTGTCTCTGGTGACCTCATTAGCATACATGTGTCCTTAATCACATGATAGCCCCTTCCCTGGCTCCAGGACCCACAGGACTGAGGGCTTGTGTGGGTGCTGACATTCATCCCAGCTCCCTGTGCTGCCTGGAGAGCAGGTGACAGTGCTGTGGTACCATCAGGGCCTCCCTCTGGGAGGGAGGGACAAAACAGATCAGGTTGTCCTCATCCCACACGGGGCTGACACTGATAGGCGGTAGTTTCTTTCCTATTTCTGGAAACCTCTCCCCTTATGCACAGTCCCACCTGACCTCCTGGGCTGTCTTGCCTAACCCCAGTCAGGGCACTCAGGTCTGGCTTTGGCAGGGCTCAGAGTGACCCTGGCACTCCCCTCTTGGGGGGAGCATGTCTACAGGAACCCCAATGGTGAGGGACTGCCCCTCTGGCCCAAGTTCGACCAGGAAGAGCAATACCTGCAGCTAGATTTACAGCCTGCAGTGGGCCGGGCTCTGAAGGCACACAGGCTCCAGTTCTGGATGAAGACCCTGCCCCAGAAGATCCAGGAGCTGAAGGATGCCGAGAAGAAGCACACAGAGCTGTAGCTCCCTGCGTCGGGGAGTGAGGGGTGGACTTGCTTGCAGATAGGGGTCTGCCTGATGTGCTCACACAAAGCCACTGAGGAGCTGGCAGTTGATTCCTTCATTCATGCTTCCATTCTTCCATAGGTTCATTCAGAAGCCTACTCAGGTGCAGTGGCTCATGCCTGTAATCCCAGCATTTTGGGAGGCTGAGGCGAGATGATTACTTGAGCCCAGGAGTTTGAGACCAACTTAGGCAACATAGCAAGACCTTGTCTCTACAAACAAACAAAAAAAGTTAGCTAGGCATGGTGGTACATGTCTGTAGTCCCAACTACTTGGGATACTGAGGTGGAAGGATCACCTGAGCCCAGGTGGTTGAGCTGCAGTGAACCATGATCGTGCCACTGAACTCCAGCCTGGACAACAAAGTGAGAACCTGACTCAAAAAAAATAAAAAAATAAAAAGCCTGTGTCCACTTCTCTGCAAGTCTCCCATGTGTTCTCATATCTGTAAGTGGCCAACAGAAAACTTTGAGGCCAGAAGCCCTAGTGTCTGAGTTTGTTCAGGCTGCTGTAACAAAAATACTATAAACTGGATGCTTTATAAAAACAGGAATGTATTGCTCACAGTTCTGGAGGCTGAAAGGTCCAGGATCAAGGTGCCAGCAGATGTGGTATCTGGTGAGGACTTGTTCTCCGACTGTTAGATGGTGCCTTCTCACTGTGTCCTCACATGCAGAAGGGGCAGACGAGCTTCCTCCAGGCTCTTCTGTAAGGGTACTAATCCCATTCATCTCCCAAAGGCCCACCCCCTCAACACCATGACGTTGTGGATGAGGTTTTAGCATATGAATCTTGAGGGGATACAAGTATTCAGAACACAGCACCTAGGGCTTCCAGATCTCAGTCACAGAAGTTACTAACTACTAAAAATGTAAAATTCCCTGTCCCCACCGATTGTCCCCTTAGAGCAAACATCATCTATCATTGACATTTAAAACAACTCATTCACCCACCAGACTGTGTCCTGCAGTGATGACTAACCCTATTTTTGTGAGAAGCAGTACTGGGCTTGTCTGTAGGTTCCTGGAGCCGGGGGTGGCTGTGCAGTAGCCATGAAAGCCAGGTGGGTTCCTTAGTCACTGTCTCCTCAAGTTTGCATTAATACTTTGGTCCCCAACCTTTTTGGCATCAGGGGCCGGTTTCATGGAAGACAATCTTTCCACGGATGGTGGGGGCAGGGTAGGGCAAAAGATGTGCAATCAAACCTCACTGCTAATGTTAATCTGTATTTGCAGCTGCTCCTCAGTGCTAGCATCACTGCCTCAGCTCCACCTCAGATCATTAGATTCTCATAAGGAGTGCACAACCTAGATCCCTCGCAAGCGCAGTTCACTATAGAGTTTGTGCTCCTATGATAATCTAGTGCTACCACTGATCTGACAGAAGGCAGAGCACAGGCAGCAATGCCAGTGACGAGGAGTATCACTGTTGTAAATATAGATAAAGTTTCACTGGCTTGCCTGCCACTCAGATTCTGCTGTGTGGCCCAGTTCCTAATAGGTCACGGACTGGTACCAATCCATGCCCCGGGGGTTGGGACCTGACCCCTATACTAATACATTCTCAGTGATTCTGCAGACACTGTGGGGCCCACACTTACATGATCATAGTGCACCGTGAAGATGTTTATCTGTGGGATGTGTCCTGGAAGTGAGATTAAGAGATCAGAAGGTCCAGGAACATCTAGGAGAAAAGATTCCTGTCCTTTGTCTACCGAGAGCCTCTCTGTCCAGGGAGGTGTTTCTTGCCTTTCAGAATTCCCCCACTAACTCCCCAGCCCCTAAGCATCCCCAGCTCACCATGGGTGTCCACATGATAACTTTTCCTACTTACCTCATTGTTGTCCCTAAACTCTTCCTGCCACCAAAAAAAAAAAAAAACCCTCAAAAATATATATATATATTTTTGAGTTGGAATCTCACCCTGTCACCCAGGCTGGACCAACTTACCCTATCAGGGCACCAGTTTTTCCAGGGGGACAGCCCCCTTCTTTCCATCCATTGCATTTAAGCCCAGCCACAGGGCCTTGTGAAGTCAAGATTCCCTGACCAGGCACAATGGCTCACGCCTGTAATCCCAGCACTTCGGGAGACTGAGGTGAGGGAATTGCCTGAGCCCACCATTTGGAGACCAGACTGGGCAACTTGGCAAGATGTCCTCTCTACAATAAACCAAAAAATTAGCTGAACATGGTGGTGCACACCTATAGTTCCAGCTACTTGGAGGGCTAAAGCGGAAGGATTACTTGAGCCCAGCAGGTCGACACTGCGGTGGTGGTGATTGTGCCACTGCACTCCAAACCTAGGCGACAGAGTGAGAATCGACTCAAACAAGATTCCTGCGTTGCCCACTCTGGCCACCAGGTGGCAGACAAGGATAACGTTAAGCCCAGGCTGACTCGAACTTGGGAGAGGGAAGAGACTGCTTTTCGTAAAGGCTGACTGTACATAATGTTTCCACTGCAGCCTGACAGCATTCGTTGAGTACCAGCTGCATGCATGCCACTCTATATTTTTCAGTTCTGCAGACACACAGCATACTTTCCCAAAATGGATTCCCGGAACTGTTTTTTAGGCTTTTAATTATCTCTCTTTTTTTTTTTTAGTCTCACTGTTTCACCCAGGCTGGAATGCAGTGGCATACTCACAACCACAGCAGCCTCGACCTGCTGGGTTCAGGTTATTCTTCTGCTTCAGCCTTCAAAGTAGCTGTAACTACAGGCATGCGCCACCATGCCCGGCTAATTTTTTGATTTATTATAGAGACGAGGTCTCGCCATGTTGCCCAGGCTGGTCTCCAACCTGTGGGCTCAGGCAATTCTCTCGCCTCTGTTTCCCAAAGTGCTGGGATTACAGGCTTAGCCACCGTGCCCGGTTGTTATCTTATTTTTAAACAGCTTTATTATGGAACCATTTACATTACAATTAAATTCACCCATTTTTAGGTATATAGTTTGAGAACTTTTAGTAAATGTATAAGATATGCAACCGCAAGAAGTTTTAGAATGTTTCTATTTCTCCAAAAGTTCCTCCATGCTCCCTGCAGTCTATCATTGTTCTGACCTATGCTCCTATACAACCACCACATTGCTTTCTGTTGCTATAGTTTGCCTTTTCTGGAATATCATATAAACTGAATCATTTGTAATGGCTTCTGTCACTTTGCATCATGTTTTTGAGATTCAACCAGTAGTTCTCTTTTATTGCTGAGTGGTACTCCATGTAGCTACGGCTCTCTAACTCTGGAGAATGGATAAATCACTCATTTGAGTGATTTCCATTTTTTGTTTTGTTTTGTTTTTGAGTCAAGGCATGCACCGTGACTGGCTAATTTTTTTATTTTTTGTAGAAATGAGGTTTCACTTTTGCTCTGGTTGGTCTCAACTCCTGGACTCAAGCAAACTGCCTGCCTCATTCACCCAAAGTGCTGGGATTAGAGGGCCACCATGCCCAACTGATTTTTTGGCTATTTTTAATAAGACGGCTGTGAACATTTTTAGACAAGTTTTTGTGTGGATATATGCCTTAGTTTCTTTGGGATAGATACCTGAGACCAAAATTACTGAGTCATGGTAAGTGTGTGATGAACTTTTAAAGAAAATGCCAAACTACAAGACCAGTGCTCTAACCCCTAAGACCTGCTGGACTTAGGCAACCCTTCCGCCTCAGCCTTCCAAGTAACTGGAACTACAGACACCCGCCACCATGCCCAGCTAATTTTTTATGATTTATTGTAGAGATGAGATCTCACCAAGTTGCCCAGGCTGGTTTCAAACCCCTGGGCTCAGGCAATCCTCTAGCCTCGGCCTCCCAAAATGCTGGGATTACAGGTTGAGCCACCATGTCTGGCTAAATCTGATTATTTTTAACAGGTGTGTGGTGGTATCTTACTGCAGCTGGTTCCCAGATATTTAGTCTCTACTTTCATCTTTCTCTGTCTTTTTCTCCTAACCCTCCCCCCTCAATACCTAAATATTCTATACAATATTTCCTCACACACACACAAATATACTCCCAAGACGATTCTTCTCTTCATTTACATTTTTACTGTTCACTTGGTCATTATCAGTGCCATGACCTCTGAACCACAGAGCAGTAGGTAGCAGAGGATCTGGGGACCTTCACCCCAGTAGTCATGGACAGCAGCCAGGAATTAGGAGGAAGTTACCCAGTTAACATAAAGGAGCTTTATCACACTACCCTGAGCTGGGAGGAGTTGGGGACCTCTTAGCACCCGCAGCCCAGGTATTAACTAGGCCACAAGAATTAAGGGCAGAGATAGCACCTACCAAGACAGGGGGTGCTAGGAGGATGACTGGGGCCAAAGTGAGTTGGATGGGAGACAGTGAATCAACAGGCCTTGCTGATTGGGTGGAGGTTAAGAGTAACTTCCAGGAGAGACTAGGAGAGAAAGTGGAAACGGCAAAGGGGGGTAATCTTAGATTTGCTAGAAACAAGAACAGAAGAATGGGGTGATGACTAAAAGGCAAAGTGGGTCAAGGGAGGCTTTGGATGGTGTTGTTTCATTTTATTTTTTTCTCTTTAATTATTTTTTTTGTTTTAAAGATGTGGGATACAATTCAGGATTACGTATATTAGTGGTCATCGTACAGGTAAAGTTTGGGCCTCCATTTGTTCCCCACTTCGTCTGGTTTGAGATCAGGTATCCTAACTGATGTTATGTGCCCCCCCCCTCCGGCAGTGTCCCGCTACTGCCAATCCCTTTCTTATTATATTATGGTAAATGTTCAGGGTCTGCTTATGAGTGAGAACATGTGGTACTCAGTTCTTTGTTTCTGTGATAGATCACTGAGTATTATAGACTCTAAATTGGATGGTGTTGTTTTAACACAGGAACCTTTTGCAGCTGGTGGGAGGAGTGCAGCAGGAGTTGATGGTGCAGAAGAGACAGCCCTGAGGAGGTGGGAGGGGACCTGGGCCTGATGCCCATGAATGGGTCCCTGAGCTGCAACAAGGATGAGGCAATCAAGAAGCATAGGATAAGGAGCCAGGTGTGTTGGCTCACGCCTGTAATCCCAGAGACTCAGGAGGCTGAGGGAGGAGGATCACTTGAGACCGGGAATTCGAGACCAGCCTGGTCAATGTAGTGAGACCCCATCACTAAAAAAATGTTTTTTAAAAAACACTCAAAAAGAAGCATAAGGTACACAATATGGGAGGCACTCATCTTCAGGTACTGGGAGTGAGTACCTCTAACCTTTATGCCCTAGGCACCTTGCTGGTCTGTTTCACCCTAGTCCTGGCCCTGGTAGACCCATCCACAATACTAGAAGGAAGGACAGACTAGCTGCAGGGAGCCAGGAAACTTGACCTTGGGAGCAGATGGATGCTGTCTCCTGACAGCATCTATACCTGAGGAATTGAGGACAAGACTGCAGGAGGAAAAATCCAGGTGCCCTGGTGTGAGTGTTGAAATAGAAAGTATGCCAGAGCTTGGTGCTGAAATCTTCAGGGAATGTCAAGGGAGTGTGGCTGGGGGGTGGGGGGCTGTGATGGCACTGAGGGGGTGAGAGCCGAGTAAGGAAGGACAAAGGTCTGGAGGCAGCTCTGAAAAACAGAGGCCCCTCCCCACCCCTAGGCTGCCATGGGAGATTCAGAAGATTCAGAAAGCTGCACTCACTGGTTATTTATTTACTTTTTTAGAGATGGGATTTTGCTGTGTTGCCCAGGCTGACCTCAAGCTCCTGGGCTCAAACAGTCCTCCAGCCTTGACCTCCTTAGTAGCTGGGACTACAGATGTGCCACCACACCTAGCTTGCACTGGTTATTTTTGACAGAAGAGAAGTTCTGTCCTAGCTCTGGGTGTCAGCTGGAGCCCTGGAAGAGGATCTGGTATCTTGTCTATACATGACCTTTATCCTGTTCCTCACTGAGCTGGCAAATATCCACCCATCCTCCCATTCCTCACTTCCAACCGGCCATGTTCCTGGCACTGAGACCCAGAGGGAAGTCCTGCCCTCTCAGTGCAGGGGCCTCCCAAGCCAGCAGAGAGACATCTGTGCAGATAGACCCCTGTCCTGAAGCAAGGACAGGCTTCCATTTTCTCCAAGCCTTGTGTTTTCACACACACACACCCTCACTTCAGCTCTATGAGGTGGGTTCTATTATCATCACTGTTTTATTTATTTATTTAAAAAAAAAATTTTTTTTTTTGAGTTGGAGTCTCACTCTGTCACCCAGATGGAGTGCGGTAGCTCGCTTCCGGCCACTGCGGCATTGACCTGCTGGCCTCAGGCAATCCTTCTGCCTCAGCCTTCTGCGTAACTGGAACTACAGGCACGTGCTACCACGCCTGGCTAATTTTTTGATTTATTGTAGATGTGAGGTCTCACCATGTTACCCAGACTGGTCTCTAACCCGTGGGCTCCAGCAGTCCTCTGGCCTCAGCCTCCCAAAGTGCTGGGATTATAGACTTGAGCCACTGTGCCCGGCCAAGCAGTTTTGTTGTTTTTTTTTTTTTTGAGTTGGAGACGCACTCTGCCACCCAGGCTGGAGTGCAGTGGCACGCTTCCGACCACCACAGCCTTGACCCGCTGGACTCAGGCCATCCTTCTGCCTCAGCCTTCCAAGTAGCCAGAACTACAGGCATGTGCTACCATGCCCAGCTGACTTTTTTATTTATTATAGAGACGAGGTCTCACCATGTTGTCCAGACTGATCTCGAACCCGCGGGCTCAGGCAATCCTCTCGCCTCGGCCTCCCAAAGTGCTGGGATTATAGACTTGAGCCACCGTGCCAGGCCTTATCATCACTGTTTTATGGATGAAAAATGAGGCCCAGAGCTGTGAAGTAATGAGCATGAGTTCACACACAAGGTCTTCCTGCCACTCCACCATCCCCACCTGCAGACCTCGGTTTCCCCTGCCCAGGAGACTCAGGGCCACTGGAGGACAGTGTTCTGCTTCTGCCCTGTCACTTGAAGATTCTCCAAGAGAGTAGGCCTCCATGAGAAAGTCACCCCCCACAATCACCCTGGGCATCTGCAGTCCAGGGGCCCAAGGCAGGGCTGCTCCACCCAAAGCCCCGAGGCTCTGTAAGAGCACTGACCAGCCACAGTGGAAGCAACTGTCAATTTTTCAAGATGTTAAGCATAGAGTTAACATATGATTCAGGAATTTAATTCCTAGACTTAAGAGAAATGAAAATATAGATCCACATAGAAACATGCACACAAATGTTTCTAGCAGACCAGGTACAGTGGCTCATGCCTGCAATCCCAGCATTTTGGGAGGCCAAGGTGGGAGGATTGCTTAGGCCCAGGAGTTCGAGACCAGCCTGGGCAACAAGTAAGACCCGTCTCTACAAAAAACTTTAAAAAATAATAACCAGGCGTAGTGGTGCATGCCTCTTGTCACAGCAACTTGGAAGGTGGAAGGAGAAGAATCGTTTGAGCCCAGGAGTTTGAGGTTACAGTGAGCTATGATCGCACCACTGCATTCTAGCCTGGGCAACAGAGCAAACTCTATCTCCATTAAAAAAAAATTTGTGACAGAATTATTCATAATTCATAAAGCTGGAATGATTCAAATGCCTATAAATGAATGAGTGGATAAACAAATTATGGTATATCCATAAAATGGAATATTATTCAGTCATAAAAAGTACTGATACATGCAACAGTTTAGGTGAGCCTCAAAAGCATTATGCTAAGTGAAAGAAGTCAGACACAAAATGTCACGCATTGTATGATTTTTATATGTTATATCTGAATTAGGTAAATACATAGAGACAGAACGCAAATGAGTAGTTATCAGGTGGAGAGTGATTGTTTTTTTTTTTTTTTTTTTTTTTTTGTTGGAGTAAAACAAGATTGCCCAGTATGGAAAGCAGTGGCATGCTCGTGGCTACTGCAGCCTCGACCTGCTGGGCTCAGGTGATCCTTCCATCTCAGCCTTCCAAGTAGCTGGAACTACAGGCACACACCACCATGCCTGGCTAATTTTTTGACTCATTGTAGAGATGAGATCTCACCAAATTTCACAGGCTGGTCTTGAATCCATGGGCTCAGGCAATCCTCTCACCACAGCCTCCCAAAGTGCTGGGATTATAGTCGTGAGCCACTGCACCCAGCCAAAAGTGATTACTTTTTAATGGTTACAGAATATTTTGCTGGGGTGATGAAGAAGTTTTGTGACTTGAGATGTGGTCATTGCATAACACCAGGAATATACTAATTGTCAGTGAACTATACACTTTATAATGGTGAATTATATGCTATGTGAATTTCACCTAAATTAAAAAAAATCAAATTTCAGTTCCCAAACCGCACATCAGGGCTCAGGCACACCACAGGCAGGCAAGACTGGATAGAGCCTCCACCCCAGGATTGTTGGCCCACTCAGAGTGACACCCCGGAGTCATTGGCCACCACTCCCTCAGGTTGGTGCTGTGGGCATCGTGTGATGAGCACACAGGATCTCGTGGGAGTCACCAAGTCAAGAAAATCACCAAGTCACTTGAACATGGAGAGGTGGGGGCTGTCATATCATCCAGACCTCTGCAAGGCACTTATCCAGCCCTGCCCAGGCACAGAGCACTTGGTGGGAGGGCTAGTCACCAGGGAGGGGCAGTTCTCAGAGGTTTTCAGAACATAGTCCTTTGGAGATGGGTGGTGCCAGGGGGCAGAGACCTCATTCTCACCTTCTGGAGCTGCTGCTCAGTCAGCCACATGGAGCATGGGGGCAGCGGTGAGAGTGGAGTCCAGGGTCCTGGTCGGGGTGGCCTGTCTGCTCCTGGCATTCCCTGCCACAGCTACCAGTAAGACACACCTGCTGGGCTTGCAGGGGAGGGTGCTTCTGGGTCTTCAGAGGACTTAGTGTGGAGGGGGCAGGAGTGAGCTAGAGACAGGGAGGAGTGGGCAGCCTGCTCAGGAAAGGGGTCCAGTTTAGAGAAATGCCGGGGGTTGAGTGTCCTACCTGGGCAGGGGCTCTGCCTAACTATCAGGGCAGCCCTACCAGTGGACATGATTGTCCCTTGAGGGGACCTGAATTTTTTTTTTTTGAGTCAGGGTCTCACTCTGTTGCCCAGGTTGGAGTGCAGTGGCATGGTCACTGTTCACCATAGCCTCAACCTCCTGGGCTCAGGCATTCCTTCCGCCTTAGCCTCCCTAGTAATTGGCACTACAAGCACATGCCACCATGCCATTTTGTTTTGTTTTGTTTTCAGAGATGAGGTCTTGCTGTGTTGCCCAGGCTGGTCTCAAACTCCTGGACTCAAGCAATTCTCCAGCCTCGGCCTCCCCAGATACTGGGATTACAGGTGTGAGCCACTGCACCTGGCTTCTGAGATTTGTCTTAAGTATAGTAAGACAAGAAGATATGCAAGAAAGTGTCATGAAAGAAGACGTTTACTCACGGTTCTCTGGGTACAGGAGGCACACCATGCCACTCGGGGCCATACAGGAAAGCACCAGGGCAGTCAGGAGACAGAGGGAGCAAGGGGAAAACGTGACAAGAGCCTTTACTGCTGTTTCCATGGGAAGCGGGTTAAGCAGGTTTAGTATTGGCAGCAGGCTCTGGGATAGAGACAAAGTCTCTAACTATCTGCTACCTAACCCTGGGGTGATTAGGGTTGGTGGATCGTGGCCAGGAGTTTGAGAGCCCTACAAAGGAGGTAGTTGGGGTATAACTCTGGATTGGTTTGCATTTGAAAGCCTTGCTCCCCAGAGAATTATTTGCTCTCTCTCTCTCTCTCTCTCTCTGAGAATTGGCTAGCCCTGGGGGCGGGGGTGAGGTGGGGGGGTGGGAGGGGGATAGGGGGTGGGCAATCCTCCCGTCTTAGTCTGTGTTGCTATAAAGGAATACCTGAGGCTGGGTAGTTGATTTTTTAAAAAAGAGGTTTTCTTTTCTTTATCAGGAAGGGAGCTGGGTGTGTGTGGCAAGAGGGGTAGAGATGCCAGGTTCTTTTCACCAACCAGTGTGACTCACTCACCACTCTCTCCCTCTGAGAATGGCAGGATCTGCTCCCATGACCCAAGCACCTCCCACTAGGCCCCACCTCCAAAAATGGAGATCAAATTACAATATGAGCTATGCAGGGGTCAAACAAACCATATCCCAAACCATAGCAACCTCCAAGGTCAGCAAGACCCCGGATGTCAAAGCCTCAGAATAACAAAATAAAGATGTGGCTATTCTGTCTTATTCAACAGATGAGTAATCTGAGGTTCAAATGGGCAAGTGGCTGGTCCAAGGCTCAAGGCTCAAAGCTCCACTGCAGGCCTGGTCTCGTCTGGAGAGGGGTAATAGTGACTCAAGGCAGGCAAGGAGGAGGAAGCTAGGAGTAATCACAGGGTCCAGCTCACAGGTTTGCTGGGTAGGTTAACCAAGGTGCTGTGTGGACCATACTCAGAACACAACCTGGCAGAAAAGTGTTCAGAGAGCAAATCCACCTTCACTCTGAGTGTCCATCTTTCACCCCATCCCCTCACAGAAGCTGCAAACTCACTCATGGTCCCTCTGTCCTGCCCCCAGGACCCAAAGTTGCTCAGCCTGAAGTAGAAACCACCTTGGGCCGAGTTCGAGGCCAGCAAGTGAATGTGAAGGGCACAGACCACCTGGTGAACGTCTTCCTGGGCATCCCCTTCGCCCAGCCACCACTGGGGCCTTACCGATTCTCAGCCCCACGCCCGGCACAGCCCTGGGAGGGTGTACGGGATGCTAGCACCGCACCCCCCATGTGAGTAGCTCCGGTGGAGGGGGGCAAGTAGGTGGGTTGGCAGGGGTCCAGCTGCCAGGGCTTATGGGGCTGACCACCTGGCCCTTGGACTCATCTTTGGCCACAGGTGCCTGCAGGATGTGGAGAGAATGGACAACCACAGATTTATGCTCAATGGAAAGCACCAGATCTTCTTTATGTCGGAGGACTGCCTGATCCTCAACATCTACAGCCCAGCTGAGGCCACCACAGGGGGCAGGAGGCCGGTGGGCAGCCCAGAGGATTCTGTCCTCCCATTCAGTTCCACCCAGCCCACCTGCCCCCACCCCACCCCACCCCTGCTTCCAAACCACCCCAAGGGTCCTGAGAATGCCCTGGGCTAGTAAGGGGACAGCTGGGGTCCTAGGCCTAGGAGTCACTGTTCCATGGGCACCTCTGCAGGTCATGGTATGGATCCATGGGGGCTCTCTGTCAGTCGGTGCCGCCACCTCCTATGACGGATCAGCCCTGGCCGCTTACGGGGATGTGGTTGTGGTTACAGTTCAGTATCGCCTTGGGGTCCTTGGCTTCTTCAGGTGAGATGGCAGGCCTGGTGAGATCACTGACTGCACTGAGGAGAGGAACTGGGGATCTAGGCTAGGGGTCCAAGCCTGAATGGGATGCCCTTCACCCATGCTGTCTGGGGCAGAGAAAAGTACTCCTGACCCTCCACCCTGGGGGAGGGGCTCAGCCAGAGCCAGAATTGTACAGTGAACTTGGTTCCTCGGGCAGAGGGTATTGGCTCCTGGGCTGGGGCCCAGGTCCCAGCAGGGGGAGGGGGCAAAGAACAACAAGCTCTGGCAGTCACCTGAGAGCCAGCCCTGGATGGCCACCAAGCCAGGCCCACCCACACCACATGCTGGGCATATGAATACCAAGCTTGGCTCATAGCCAGGCCAGACTTTGGGAGCAGAGGGTCCAGTTCCCTGGTGGCTGATTCAAAGCAAATCCACAAAGGCCAAGGAAAATCTGTCAGGGGAGCCAGACTGAACTAACCACTGCTCCACCCTGCCCACAGCACTGAGGATGAACATTCACCTGGCAACCAGGGCTTCCTAGATGTGGTGGCTGCTCTGCACTGGGTGCAGGAGAATATCACCCCCTTTGGGGGTGACCCCAACTGTGTCACCATTGCTGGCACATCTGCCGGTGGCGGCATCGTTTCTGTCCTGGTAAGTCACCACGGGGGGCTAGCAATGGAGGTTGGGAGGGTTCCTGTGGTCTCAGACCTCCCAGTTCCTCCACCCTTCTCTGACAGCCATCTGCTCTCTCCACTGCACTCAGGTCCTGTCCCCGGTGGCCGCAGGGCTGTTCCACAGAGCCATCGCACAGAGTGGGGTCATCACTAGCCCAGTGTTCATGATGAGCAACCCATGGCTCCTAGCTCAGGTTTCATTTCCTTCCCTCTCTTACTCTGTGTATACCTCCCATTCCCCACCTGTGCTAGCCTGGAGTCTCAGAGTCGGGGGGGTCAATGGTAGGGAGCTCCCTGTTGGCAAAGAGGGACCCATTAGGATGAAGAAAGCTCAGAAGAAACAATCATTGCAATCCAGGAGGTGAGCAGTCAGGGAGGGCTTCCTGAAGGAGGTTACCCAGAGCACACCATCTTTGGCCCCTTTCCCAGGGTGGGGTCTTCAAGAGTACCCCTCTCTGCCCCAGGCAGCATGGTGGAGGAGGGCCCTCCATTTCCAGCCACACTGCTACCCAAGAGATCTCAATTCAGGCTCTAGAACCCCATCTAGGCCCCCACTGCAAGACCTTGAGAAGAGTAGTCAGGGAAGCCACAGAACGGGAACTGCATCTGCAGAAGCTTTAGGTGTGAGATAGAGTGTCAGGTCCTGAAAGTAGCATGCTATCAGGTAGGGAATGAAGCAGGGAGGGGACAGGCAGGAATGAGGGCACTGGAGGAGGAGGGGAGCATTGCCTGAGAATCTGGGCTTCATGCGGAAGGCCGGAAAGAGCTGGGCAATGGCAAGGCTGAGCTACTTGGAGGGGAAGGTGGGTTAGAGGGAGCAGTCCTGGAGGTCAAGAGGCCAGGGAGATGGCCAAGGCAGAGTACAAACAAGAGAGGACAGGCGGGGACAGGGGAGTGCCATGGGCTGGGAGAGAGGGCAGATGTGAACAGGACCTGGAGGCTGGGTCAGTGCCCTCACTTGGTCCCAGATCACAGCCAAGGAGGAGTGGGCTGGGCATGTTACAGCCACTGGGTTTGAGATAATTCAGGAACCTCGGCATGGGCACACTGCGTCTTGTCTGGAAGCAAGAGGCATCAGTCTCTCAGCCTCCCTAACGCCTCCCCTCACCATGGCTGGGAGAGATTTTCCCAACCACAAACTTTAGGTCCTTCTCTGTCACTCCTATGTCCCAAGAATAATACAGATCAGCCATCCTCTCCTTAAACAAATATTCACTGAGTTCTTGTCAATGTCCACATGCCCCAGCCTGAAGCTATCCTCCAGCCTCACTTCCCACTCACTCCCTGACCCTGCTCCAACCTCAACCTCAACATCCCTACTCTTCCCTGCCAGACAGTGTCCAAACCTTATTTTATTTCCTTATTTACTCCACAATCTTTGCTGATCTATGGCTCTGGGAACATAGTTAACCAGAGAGCGACAATGTTCTCAGAGGGGCAAGGAGGACTCAGCCCCCTCCCGTCCCCCAGATAATGATATCATGGTATAATACAAACTGGTGGGCAAGACATGCTTCTCAGGGGTGATGGCAAGTCTATGGCCTGTCTTAGGCCTGATCTGTGACATCACACCCAGCTGCCTTGCAGAGGCACCCCCCCCCCCGTGGGAGGCAGAGGGCTGGAAGGTGGGGTGAGTGGCTGAGAAGGAGGCAGGACACTTTCTTCTGTCCTCAGAACATCGCGAACTCTGTAGCCTGTAACTCCAGTTCCTCAGTTGAGATGTTGCAGTGCCTTCGGCAGAAGGAAGGAAAAGAGCTGATTCTGACCAAGAAGCTGGTATGCCCACTACTTTGGGGATGGTGCCAGGCAATGGCACAGAGGGAGTTTTGTGCAGCTCCTGCAGGAACAGAGGGACAGACTGCTTCCAAATAGGACTGGGGACAGCCACTCATGAAGGGAAGGACCTGAGGGCCACCCCCAGCCCAAGGGCAGGCCTATCTTCTAGGGAAGCGACCTGCCTGGAAGCATCAGTCACCCAATCTTCCAATTCCTGCTGGGCCCCCTAGTCCTGGTGGTCTCCATGCCCTCACTTTCCCTCAAGGTTCAGCCACTCAGGCACGCAGCTGGGCGGCCCCTGGGTCCTATCCTTTGAGACTTTGTCCTAACTTGGGAACCTCCTGCCTTGCTTTCTCTGCAGAACGTCACTACATTTTCTTTCACCATCGATGGCACTTTCCTTCCCAAAAGTCCCAAGGAACTCCTGAGGGAGAAGCAAATCCACTCCGTGCCCTTCCTCCTGGGTGTCAACAATCATGAGTTCAGTTGGCTCATCCCCAGGGTGAGTGTCCTCTGGAACCTGTGTCCTTCAAGGCCCTGCCCCAGTCAGTCTTCTCTTGCCCCAGCATATTACTACAGCCCTGTGAGCTGAGCACTCCTGTTATTTCCATTTGATAGAAGAGAAAGCTGAGGCCCAGAAAGATTTAAGGGACTTGCTCCAGCTCATCCAGCTCCATTTTCACAAAGCAAATGTTTCCTTTTTGGGAACCAAGCTTTTGTACAAAGTGGCCTTCTGAGCAGTGTTGATCCACAGCATATTTCTGCCTTGGTATCTAGTTTATACATCAGTGAGACAGGTTAGGGTGACTTTGTGCCTGAGAGATTGACTGCCTAAGACTCTCAGGTCTTAGACATCAAACCACTGGGTACTTCATGGCCCCCAAGTGCCTTCCGGTCCCTTCTAGATGCACAGAACTTCTCACAAAACTGTCAACATCATGTCTTCTGAGCATCATGTTATGTCATCCTCACTCTTCTACGCATAGTCACAGCAACCACTTTTTAAAAACCTTCCACAAGCTGGGCTCGGTGGCTCAGCCTGTAATCCCGCGCCTTGGGAGGCTGAGGTGAGTGGATTGCCTGAGCCCGCGGGTTCGAGACCCGCCCGGTGGCCAGAAGCGGCCACTGCACTCCAGTCTGGGCGACTGCACTCCAGTCTGGGCGACGGAGTGAGAAGCCAACTCAAATAAATAAATAAATAAATAAATAAATAAATAAAATAAAAACCTTCCACAAAGGGAGGGTTCCTTCCATCATAGTGTTCCTTCATTTTGGCATCCTGGCATCTTCTAGTTTTTACCACTGAAGCTTATATTGCAATGAACATTCTCATGTCCACAGCTTTTGTTCTTTTTCTCATTCCTTTGGAATCGATCCCTAAGAGGGGCATTTGCTTGCTCTGTGAGAGACAGTCTCATGCAACCTTGACACTCAAGGACAAAACTTGTAGAAGCTTCCAAACCAAATGCCCAATCCAGTGCAGGCAGCCTTGCTCCTACACTTAACAGCTGTATGTATGAAAACAAAGTCACGGCCGGGCTCGGTGGCTCAGTCTGTAATCCCAGCACTTTGGGAGGCCGAGGTGAGTGGATTGCCTGAGCCTGTGGGTTCGAGACCCGCCTGGGCAA
>CAUYQG010141097.1:0-20767 GCA_963574415.1 Tarsius wallacei
CTGGGTGTGGTGGCACATGCCTGTAGTTCCAGCTACTTGGAAGGCTGAGTCGGAAGGATTGCCTGAGCCCAGCAGGTCGAGGCTGCAGTGGCTGGGAGTGTGCCACTGCACTCCAGCCTGGGAGACAGAGTGAGACTCCAACTCAAAAAAATAAAATAAAATAAAATAAAAAATTTAAATGTCATTATCTGTAATTTATAATGAAAATTATATATATATGTATATATGCAACTTTTCAATCATGATAAAAAATTTTAGACATCAATTTTGAAAGGTAATAAGGAGTGTGTTTTTAAAATATTTTAGGACTGTATGTGTGAAAATGTCTGGAGACAATGAAAAGAGAAAATTAAGAATAAGACAAGAAAACAAAGACAGAAGAGGCTGACTGTTGAGATTGACTGAGCATTGCAGTCTGATGACAAATGACTTGTCTATTCACATTTTCTTTTGTGTCCTTCTTCAAAAAGAAAGATCTTCTAAGTAAGAGTGATGGCCATGGGTGAAAGCGAAAAGAAGTTCAAGAAGGAAAAAGAATTTGTAGTGGCATGCTCATCTCCCTGGAGAGCCAGCAGAAGTCAGTGAGAATAGTAAGGTTTTGAGTCAGAGAGGATAGACTCAGAATTCTGACTCTGCCATCTATTATCTATGTGACCATGCACGAGGTGCTTAACTCGCCTCATCTGTGTTATGGACCTAATGCGATCCTCCACATAGGGTTAAATTTCATAATGGACGTAAAGTGCTTTGTGTAGAGTTAAGCACTGCAAAGCATACATAGTGGTTGTTGTAATTACCATGTAGCTGTGGGCCTTGGAGCAACTTATCCACCTTGAGCTTCACCTTCCTCCTCTATAACACAGGAATAATAACATCTACTTCCTAGGATTAATGTGAGGATTAAATTGACAAATAAATATGAGAATGCTTATAACACAAAAAAGGCATTTAATACATGTTAGTTCTTTCCCCACCCCTTCTTTCTGTATCTTCTTATTGATTTGGACAATTCTATGGTCTCCCTGATGGGATATGATGAAAGAGAGACTAATTCCCAATACCTATTTATAGAATAACACATTACTTTTATTGGGTCTACTAGTAAAAAGACTAAGCCTGAAATGATTAGTTTTCTTGCTGAGACAAGAGACCAAGGTCTTGTACTAAAACTGACTCTATTCTTGTGGATATGATCTTTCTGCTTTACTAGTAAATCTCATGAATGACAAAATTATTTTCATGAAACTGTGGAAGTCAAATATGTTGCTGACCTATGTAACCAATCTTCTCACAAAGAGGAACTCTTCACAAAGAAAATATGTCTTCCCAACTGTTTCTGTTTCTCTTATAAGTGAAAAGATAAAGCATTTATCAGTCAAGGGAAATAAATGCTGTTGATTAATGTGATTCACTTATTTTAGATGGCACCAAGTATGTCCTCTTTTTGCAGCCTTGTGTACTACAAAAAGCATGATTTGAGATGAGCTTGGATGCCCAGGAGTGAGTTAAGAAACCAAATCTCACTGAGCAAGCAGGGAATATGTTTAAGGCTACTTCCACCATTTTGATCTGTGGGTTAATGCTCATTAATTTCTTTTTAGCAAAAAAACTGTCAAGTTGCTGCTCCCTGTTGAGGAGGGGGTGTAATGAATAGCAAAAACACATAAGAAGGCTTTATTTCAGCCAAGATCCCAGCAGGAAACAAATGTCACACTCCAAAGTGGTAAAAGAATTATTGTTGCAGCTAGATAGTGGGTACGTGGGCATCTGCTATACTAGTCACTCTTTATTTGTCTATGTTTGAAATTCTCTGTAATAAAATATGTACAAAGGGAGGAGTATAAAACATGAGGTTGTGAAATAATTACTTAAGAAGGTGTGGGCAGGAGTTAAAGGAAAATTACAAGGAAAGGTGGTCTCCTTCTCTCCTCTGCTAAAGCATCCCCCCTTCCTCCCCAACCCCGGCCGCCAGAGCCAGCTACAGCGGGGAGTGCTATCAGCAGCAGATTTGAAGGCACAAGGAAAAGAAAGCAACTCCTGGAACCCAGGGAAACACTTGGCTGTAGGACAACGTGGCCTTTGGTGGAAGAATGCAGCCACCATCAACCAAGACCCACTATATAATTTGCAGAGTCTAGTGCAAACTGAAAAAAAGCAAGAAAAAGTGTAGTTAAAGATATCAAAATATATAAAGCCCTTCTTTCCTTCCACAGTCTTTCTCTCAACTTGCCGTGTTTTAAAATTTTCTATTTAACACCATTCAAAATAAAGAAAACATTACAACGTAAAATTATTAGCGCGAATATTATCATTTATCTTCATATTGTGCAATGCTAGCTTTAAATTCTATTATGAAAACATTTAACTCATAGGCAGAATCACCGAAATTACACAGTTCATATTTCATAGTTTGTACATATATGTGTATATTGTTCTTACCAGAATGGTGGAAATACTGCACAAAGCTACTTGGCTTGTTTTATTTCACTGCTTTATACAAACACATTATCCCAACAATCTCTACCTCTGGCTCACTGCTGAGTAAAGATGGACTGAAGGAAAGAGGAACCATGGCTGGCCCTATCCTTTCCTTTCCTTCCACTACATCTTTAGTGCAGGTGATTGGTTCATATAGGGAAGTAACATGAGTAAGAAAGGATATGAAGCCGGTCTTGGGAGCTCACCCTGTAATCTGGGAGCCTGAGGTGAGTAGATTGTCTGAGCCCACAGGTTCGAGACCCACCTGGGCAACTTGGCGAGACCTCACCTCTACAATAAATAAAAAATTAGCCGGGCGTGGTAGCGTGCGCCTGTAGTTCCAGCTACTCGGAAGGCTGAGACGGAAGGATCGCTGGAGCCCAGCAGGTCGAGGCTGCGGTGACCGGGAGCGGCCACTGCACTCCAGTTTGGAGTGCAGACTGCAACTCAAAAAAAAGAAAGGATATGAGAGGGCTCCTTGGTTGTCTGTGTTTCTTAAAATGTCTTTGCCTTTTTTCTGACTTTTTTTTGGAGTCCGGGTCTCCCAGAGTTGCCCAGGCTGGAGTGCAGTGGCACGTTCACGGCCACCACAGGCTCAACCTCCAGGGCTCAGACAATCCTTTTGAATCAATAGTAGCTGGGACTACAGATGTGTGCCACTATGCCGGGCTAATTTTTTTTTTCTTTTTTTTTTTTGTCAAGACGAGGTCTCATTATGTTGCCTAGGATGGTCTTGAACTCCAGGGCTCAAGTGATCCTCCTGCCTCCGCCTACCAAAATGCTGGGTTAGAAGCTGAACCACTGTGCCAAGCCTTTCTCTGACTCTGAAGCAAGTTTTGGTGGAAATGGAAAGCATGGCGTCTTGGGGCCTCATCAGTCGTGCCTGTGACAGGCTTACCTTGTACTTGCATTGATTCTCCCTGAATTCCCACGCATTGTGCTTGGGTGAATAGGAATGCTATTGAGGCAGGGTAGCTGGCACAGGTTAGACATAGACAAATTTCCCACAGGTAGGTTTTAGGAAGTGTTCAGACATTTAAAAAATTACATTTTACTGCAGCCTACCCCACCTCCTTGGCAATTCAAAAGAAAACTTCATCAGATGCAGGACAGTCCAACTTTTCAATTCATGGTTTAGCATAACAATCTCTAAGAATCTTTCAGGTTCCCCATGGAAGGTGGAAAGCCAAAGTCTACAATTTAACTGGCCAAAGTCATATAAATGATAACAATAAGACCACCTTTTAGCTAAGGAACTTGTGGATCTGACAGGTCTCCCATGAAAGGCAATGTGGTCAAGAAAAGACCACCCCTCTCTTTCTCTCCACCCATCAGGAGCCCAAAGATGCCAGTCTCCAGAGTGGCAATCTCTAGGCCCCACCTTCTTTAGCAAATCTATCCTTGTGAAGGTATATCAGGTTTATGGTAAAGAGCAAAAGTGCGGTTTCTTTTGCCAATGCCTGCTCTGGCATGTCTCTCTTTCTTTTCTCCCTTCTTTCTCTTCTTTTTTTTAAGTTGGAGTCACTCTGTCGCCCAGACTGGAGTGCAGTGGCATGCTCCCGGCCATCACAGCCTCCACCTGCTGGGCTCCGGCGATCCTTCCACCTCATCCTTCCAAGTAACTGGAACTACAGGTGCGCGCTACCACGCCCGGCTAATTTTTGATTTATTGTAGAGACGAGGTCTCACCAAGTTGCCGGGGCTGTTTTCTAACCCGCGGGTTCAGGCAATCCACTCTCCTGGGCCTCCCAAAGTGCTGGGATTACAGACTGAGCCACCGAGCCCAGCCTTCTCCCTTCTTTCGCTAATAAACTTTGTTTGAAAACTTTGCTTTTCACTTTAAAATTCATTTTAGAAACAAGCCAAAGAATTCACGAGTTTTGCACCACACCCCACCCGGCATCATTGCGATCATGGGAGCACTGGAAAGACTACATATCTGAATGGGGCAACCAGACACACATATTGCCTGTAACAACCTTGTTCAAATATATGCTCCACACTGCCATCACTTACGAAACACAGTTTCCAAGATAAAATTATCAAGAATGTCAAGACAATGACAGTGAAGTGCTAAACCAAGGTCAGGGCCCTTCTGAGGGCTACAGTAGGCTACACAGGTCACACACTGGTGAAGCCAGTCCTGCTGCCAACCCACCCTTGGGCAAGGAGAGGAGCCAGGGAAATCAGTGCTCTTTCCTCCAGTCCTCCATCCCCTACAGGCAGCCCCACAGAGGACCTCAACCCAATGGCAAGGGACCGAGGGATGCGTCTGTAGAGGGTGGCCACCTGGGCAACAGGCTAGGGGAGAGAAGGGTGGAGCATAGGTCTGCAGGATCACACAGAATACCCAGCACAGGCTGCTTGCTCCCAAATCTACTTTGAGCAAATTCCATTCCTTTGTAATTCAGCTAGGATAAGAAGAGCCAGGTAGTCCTCAGGTATGGGGCCTGATGCTCATGCCATCTTATGAGCCACTTTAAATAAATAAGTAAAACAAAATTGCAAATATAAATGAGGTATGATATCGGTTATTCATTTGGAACGAGGAAAGAAATCAGGAAGTCTTTTTCCTCTGAGGACTCTAGAACATTTACCAGAAATGCCTACAGGTTCTGTTTCCTAAGTGAATGCCACTGTCCCCTCCAGACCTGGAACACGCTGCAACTCCAAGCAACTCCCACCACTCACAGGGAGGGAACTGAGGAGTCCTGAAACTTAAACTCTATTAGCTTCGTGGTAAATTCCACTATAGGCACCAGAACTAATAATGTGGAATTAAGGAACTGTGGAGAAGCAGGCACTTCCTAACAGGTTAAAAGGGTGGTCCATGAGCTGTGAAATGTTCTCTTTCCCTACTGTGCATACCAAACCCATATGTTGGGCTCCTCTGACTTGGAATTTTCACTGTAGTTAGGACATTCCACTGAATTTCAGGTACACTATGAAGGGAACTGGTGGGGGGGTGGGTAGTGGATAGTCATGGCCACTCTTTGACATTCTTGATTTCTTGTCTATTCCTTGGGAAACCTACTTTAGAAGTCATTGTTTTGTTTCAACGTCAAACCCTGATTTTATGTTCTGCCCTAATCAGTAGACTCCACTTCAGACATAAAATAATCACTAGGCTTACCTCATGACAGTTAAGGCACAGTCAAGGCAGTTTAGAGTCAAAACAAAGAAGGTACAGGTTAGTAGGATGGAGTGGCTACCCTGAATGGTGTCCATTATAGGGCTTAAGGGCTCCAGAGGCCAAGCCACAGCTCATGGGAGGAGAGAAAACGGTGGACAAAGACAATAGAAGGTGAAGGCAGGTACATGTGGAGAACTGGAAAGATGTAAAGAAAAAGATCCAACTTTGTCTAAGGCCCTTGTGTTGGGGAACTATTTGCTTTTCATAAATATGGGAGAAGTTGTGGAAATCTGAACTGAGACCATGTCTTGGTCCATTTGAGCTGCCATAACAGTACTATAGACTGGGTAGCTTAAACAACAGACACCTGCTTCCCCAGTTCCCTATATAGTGTACCTGAAATTCAGTTGTGGAGGCTGGGAAGTCTGAAATCAAGGTGCCAGCAGACCCGGTGTGTGGTGAAGGGCTTTTTCCTGGTTTGCATACGGTGGTTTTCGTGCTGTAACTTTACAGGGCGGGAGAAGGCAGTGAGTTCTGTAGAGGCACTAACCTCATTTACTAGGGTTCCACCCTCATGACCTTATCACCTCTCCAAGGCCTCATCTCCTAATACCATCACCTTAGGGGTTAGGATTTCAACACGTGAATTTTAGGGGGACTCAAACAGAGCTGTGCTTAACATAAGATCATTTAATCTAACTAAGATAGGTAGTACTTAATTGCGTGGGTTTAAAGCTTGCCCTTGGCCGGGCTCGGCCTATAATCCCACCACTTTGGGAGGCTGAGGCAAGTGGATTGCGTGAGCCTGTGGGTTCGAGACCCTCCTGGGCAACTTGGCGAGACCCTGTCTTTACAATAAATCAAAAACTAGCTGGGCGTGGTAGCACACACCTGTAGTTTCAGCTACTTGGAAGGCTGAGGCAGAAGGATCGCTGGAGCCCAGCAGGTTGAGGCTGTGGTGGCTGGGAGTGTGCCTCTGCACTCTAGTCTGGGCAACAGATTGAGACTCCAACTCAAAAAAAAAAAAAATCTTGCCCTTATTCCTTCAGAAAGACTTTGGTCAAGAAAGTCATTCTTTCTGTGCCTCAGAAAGAACCCCACCTAGCTATTTGCTCAGTGTGTTGTCCAGGTTGGTCCTGAACTCCTGGGCTCAAGCAATTCTCCTGCCTCGGCCTCCCAAAGTGCTGGGATTACTTGCATAGATCACTACACCCAGGCTCATTTCTTTTATTGCTGAGTGATATTCCATTGTGTGGATATATCACACTTTATGCTTTCATCAGTTGATAGATATTTAAGTTTGGAGGTTATTATAAACAATGCTGCTGTGAATACTCATGTATACAATGTTCCGTGTGAATGTACAGATGGCCTTGAACTTATGATGCTTCAATTTATATATATATATGTATATAATTTTACAATGAGTCTATAAAAGTATTAAATGCATTTTGGGTTTAGAATATTTTCAACTTATGATGGTTTTATTGGAGCATAACATCATAAGTAAAAAAGCATCTGCATAATAACTATGAATAACTTAAAAATTTATTTAAATTGAGATATACTTTGTATACTATAACATTCACCATTTTCAAGTGTATACTTTACTGGTCTTAGTATAGTTACAAGACTATACAACCTTCACCATCATCTAATTCCAGAAAACGTTCCCATGCCAAGTAAAAACCCTGTACTCATTAGCCTTGAATTAGTATTGGAACAGTAAGTCTTGAGTCCTCTGCTCTTTGTTCACTTTGGGGAAATGATCTAAAACATCTTGTCCTTTTTATTCAAATTGAAATATCAACTGTGTATTTGAAAAACAATTACACTGATCTTTTTTAAATGATGGGTTTATTGAGATATAATTCGCATGTCATAAAATTCACCATTTTAAAGTGTATAATTAAGCGGTTTTTTAGTACATTCACCAAATTGTGCAGTCATGACCACTGTCTAATTTCAGAACATTTACATCATGCATTCCGTTTTGCAGCCGCTCCTCATCCCTTCCTCCCCACTACCTCTGACAACTAAGAGTTGACTTTCTGTCTCTATGGATTTGCCTATTCTAACCTATGCTTAACTTTTTGAGATGTAAAAAAAGGGTTTCTATATATTGTCCATTAACCACTTACTGAAGCAAAAATCATTTGGTTACACACACGCATACACACTCACATCTTTATTGTTCTTGTCACTCTTGTCATCTCTATGCCACTTTCCCTCACTCACAGAGGAGCTCAGTACCTGTTAAAACTCCAAAATGGGGGAAATATTGGCAACACATTATTAGTAACTTTAAGAGAGAGACATTCACCCATCAGCAAGAAGTGTATCATTTCCCTCTAACCATCTAATTATAAATGAAAACAATATACTTTTTAATTGGAAAGATATTTTTTCCATAGAGAACTTGAACACTCTAATATCCATTGTTGCTAAGGATGTTAAGAGGCACTCTCATACGCTGTCAGTTGGAATTTAGAGTGGTGTAATATTTCTCAAGGCCAATTTGGTCAGATAGCTAAAAAAAAAACACCCCAAAACTTTATGCAGATTTTTGATCCTGAAACTCCACTTCAAGGAACTTACTCTAAAGGGATTATCTTAAGTGCCCCTAAGGATATATGTGTAGGGATGTTCATTATCTCATTGCTATTCATAACAGCAGAAGATAGAAAACAATCTAAATATTGTTAAAACAAAAAAAAAAGAGAGGATAAATTAATTAACTTACAAAACAGTCAGATGCTCTATTATCATGCTGCAACTAAAAATTATATTGAGAAAAAATATTTGGTAACTTGGAAAAATGTTCACGATTCTTGGCAAAGTGAAGAAAACTGGTTAGAAGGCAGTATTAAATATTATTCTAACTTATAAAAACTTGGTTTATGCATTAAAAAAAGACAGAAAACACAGTCAACTTTTATAAAGTTTAAATAAAATGTATTTCCTGGTGAGGAATCTTGGGATACATTTTGTGTAGGTGCTAATCATCTCAGAGTCACAGCTCCAAGATGTAAAATATTACTTTATTCCTTGAAACTGAGCTCAGCTTACTGTGAGATCCCATTTTTGATGACAGTGAAAACAATCTTTCCAATTATAGGTAGTTTAGTTACTTTCAGCATAAAAATGAGACTTTTTTCGTAAATATGCAGTCAGAGTTAACTTACTCTTTTATCATTTCAGAGTTTGAACTCCATCCTTATTTCTCCAGATTTTGTTCATTCCCCACTTCTTGAGATCCCTTAAGGAGGGAGTACTTTTCAGAACATAATGACATTGGGGGTGGGACTTGGGCCCTTGGTCCTTCCTGTGGCTTCTGCTAACCCTAGATGAGGGGTAGTTTTTGGCCCATCTTCACCACATGTACCCTTGGAGTGCCAGGGCAATATGGCTTCTGGTCACTTCTCCTGCACACAAGGTGAAGGCCCTGTGGTCACCCCATCTGTTCCTTCTCCCTGATCCCACTTCCCAGCCTCATCACTCCACCAAGGACTTGACTTACCTCACTTCAGCCCTCCTAGTGGAGATTGCTCTTCCTCTGCCATCAAGCTCTTGGTTCCAGATGATCCCCTCTTAGTGACTCCTGGCAGGCCACTGGCTCAGTCCTCAGCAGTCCCAACCCCCAGGACATGGTATCATCCTTCTGCCACAAGCAGACTGTGAGGTACTTGGGAGGCGGTGTCTTTTCCACCCTCTGTTTCTGCCTGAAAATGAGACAATGGAGTCCCCTCTACCTAGGCTGTCCCATGCTGTCTTTAGGCTTTCAGCATGGCATTCTCTTCCCAGAATTCTAGATGAAAGGAGTACAAGCCCTTGATGTTGATGGGTATTGTAAATTATTTGGAAGTCTCTATCCTCACAGTGTTTAAGGAGACAGGGAGGCGGGGAGTAAATGTTACAAAAACAACCCATCTCCCTTTGTTCTCCTTTCTTCTCCTTTTCCTTTCCTTTTCTTCCCTTTCCTTGTATTTCCACTATGGATGGGAGGTGGCTGTGAGTCATTCAGGTGGGTACAAGATCCTGAAGTTTTGGAAAGCAGTCAGGGTTGACGATACAGGTTTGGAAGGTGCTGTGATTGGAATGTGCTCCCCAAAGTTTATGTGTTAGAGACTTAATCCCCAATGCAATTGTTTGAAGAGGTAGGATCTTTAAGAGGCGACTGGGCTATCATCTCTCTGCCCTTATGAACAAATTAATGTCATTGTCTTGGGAATGGATTAGTGATCTTAAGGTTGGATTCCTGATTTTAAAAATGAGTTTGGCCTCCTTCCTCTTGGGCATGCATGTGCTCTCTTGCCCTTCTGACTTCCATCATGAAGGAGGCCCTCACAAGGTACCCCTTGATCTAGGACTTCTCAGCTTCAGAACGGTAAGAAATAAAATCTATTTTCTTTGTGAATCACCCAGTCTCAGGTATTCTGTTATAGCAGCAAAAGCAGACTAAAACGAAAGGCATCACTACAGAGGTAATGTCGAAGTTGCGGGGTTTATAAGTGAGAGAAGATTATGGTCCGGGGAAGAAAGTTTTAGGGGTCATATATATATATATATATATATGACTGGAGTGCAGTGGCCGCTCCCGGCCACCGCAGCCTTGACCTGCTGGGCTCCGGTGATCCTTCCGCCTCAGCCTTCCAAGTAGTTGGAACTACAGGCATGCGCTACCACACCTGGCTAATTTTTGATTTATTGTAGAGATGAGGTCTTGCCAAGTTGCCCAGGTGGGTCTCGAACCTGCGGGCTCAGGCAATCCACTCACCTCCGCCTCCCAAAGGCGCGGGATTACAGGCTGAGCCACTGAGCCCAGTTTAGGGTTTATATTTTATTATTAAGAAGTCAAAAGAATGGCGATGAGTTTTAGTCTAAAGTTTCAGCCTATTGCATGATACATAACATCAATTCTGTGAAAGAGAAAGGGTTTCATGGTTTACTTTGTCAAAAAGTAGTTCCTAACCAACAACTGGGGATTTAGGAAGGAAAATTTAGCCTAACAAGCCCTATGTACTCTTTCACCATTGAATTGGCCAGGAGAGGAGGTGAGGGAGACAGGGAGATTTTTTAAATGGAGCTGTCCATATCTCAAAAACTACTTAAACAACTGTATCTGTTCTGGAAGGAAGGGTTTTGAACTATGAATTTCCTCCCTGAGAACACTTATTTTTCAATTAATAAAGAGAGAAGAACATTTTCTGAAGATTGTCTTTGAGAATTAGACATCTATGAGGGTTGGAAGGAGAGTTGGGTTAACGGATGAATGGGTTGATCGTTGGCTGGCGGGCTGACTGACTGGATGAATGGGTGGGTGGATGAATGGGTGGGTGGATGGATGAATGGATAGATGGATGGATGGATGGATGGGTGTTTGGATGGATGGATGGATGGATAGATGAATAGGTGGGTGGATAGATGGATGGATGAATGGGTGGGTGGGTGGATGGATGGATGGATGGGTGGATTGAAGGTATTCCTGCTGACTACATGAAAACACAGACTAGTCTCTAGAAAGTTTATTCCTTTAAGAATTTATAGTTAATTACTTAATTGAGTCAACAATCCTTATTGAAAGTCAACTACTAACCACTATGTTTGGCAAGGTCCCTAAAGTAAATGTCCTTAACCTCAAAATAGAGGAAGAGACAAAGAACAAATAAATTAATACTTCAAAGTACTACAAATTCTCAAAAGTATTCTAAAGTGGATTATCATTATCATTTTAATTTGTACTTTAAATCTTATTAAATTAGAAAGAAGCAAGTTTGTAGTGTCAATTCCATTTTACATGAGGAGCACTGTCCAGCACAAGATAGGGAGAACCCAATACCATATTTTTAAAAAATGTAATATTGACCAGGTTACTTGACCTTCTGGACAATTTCTCTGCTGCCAAAATAATGATAATGATAATAATAATAATAATAATAATACATACATACATACATACAGGCCAGGCATGGTGACTCAAGTCTGTGAATCTAGCACTTTGGGTGGCAGAGGTGAGCGGACTGCCTGAGCCCAGTGGTTCAAGACCAGCCTGGACAACTTGGCAAGACCTTGTCTCTACAATAAATAAAAAAAAGTTATCCAGGCATGGTGATGCACACCTGTAGTTCCAGCTACCTGGAAGGCTGAGGCGAAAGGATTGCCTGAGCCCAGCATGTCGAGACTGTAGTGGCCATGAGTGTGCCACTGCACTGCAGCCTGGTTGACAGAGTGAGACTCCAATTCATAATAATAATCATAATAATACAATATGGAAGCAAATTAAACTTATATTTACATTTGAAGATCGGCTAAAAACATTCACTGAATATAAAATATAATGCAAATATGCCAACCTCAGATACACAAATTGTGATCGAAATGTTGAAACATTTTTTGTTTTTGAAAATAGGATTTATTGAGAGGACAGAAAAGCTCCCATAGTGAAAGGGGACCCGAGGGGTTGCCCAACATTTTATTAAATGAGTCTCTTTTCACTCTCTTTCCTCTTTATTGATAATATCTGTCTATTGGAATTACTTTTTTATTTTTTTAGTTGGAGTCTCACTCTATAACCCAGGCTAAAGGACTGTCACGCAATCACAGCTCACTGCAGCCTCCAACTCTGGACTCAGGTGATCCTTCTGCCTCAGCCTCTGGAGTGGCTGGGATTATAGGCGCCCACCACAATGCCTGACTTATTTTTTGTTTTTTTGTAGAAACAGAAACCCTCTATGTTGCCAGGCCGGTCTCAAATTCCTGAGCTAAAACAATCCTCCTGTTTCGGCCTTCCAAAGTGCTGAGATTACAGGTGTGAGCCACTGCCCCCAGCCTGAATTTTACTTTTATTTTTAGTTAATTAATTAATTTATTTTTGAGTCAGAGTCTCTGTCGCCCAGGCTGGAGTGCAGTGGCACACTCACGGCCACCACAGGCTCAACCTGCTGGGCTCAGGCAAGCCTTCCACCTCAGCCTCTGGAGTAGCTGGGACTACAGGCGTGCACTACCACACTCAGCTCATTTTAAAAAATTTATTATAGAGAGTAGGTCTCTACAAGTTGCCCAGGCTGATCTCGAACCCCTGGGCTCAGGCAATCGTCTCACCTCCGCTTCCCAAAGTGCTGAGATTACAGTGTGAGCCACCAGCCTGAAATTACTTTTAAACTACTATATCTGTTATACTGTTTTAAGTATCCCATCATTCTTGTATTAAGCTGCTCTTTGGTGGTTTTTAATTTGGTCAAATCTTTAACTAACTGCCTTAACATCTGATGTGTAGTATAGTTAAGGTATTGTAGTTTGTATAATGCATATTCATTCTTACTTTTTTTTTATTTTTTATTTTGTAGAGACGAGGTCTAACTATGTTGCCAGGGTGGTCTTGAACTCTTGAGTGCAAGTGATCCTCTGGCCTCGGTCTTCCAAAGTGTCAGGTTTACAGGCGTGAGCCACCAAGCCTAGCCTAGTTCCTACTTTACATATGTTCTTATTTGGCAGGGGAGGTGGCTTGTATTTGAGGTACAATCATATAATAAGAAAAACACTGGCTAATATATTCAGAACCGAGAAAAACAATTGATGGCTAACTGGATGGTTTGCTGGCTGAATGAAGGTTGGGTGGATGGTTGGATGAATGAGTGACTGGAGGGGTGGATGGACAGGTGGGTAGATAAGTACCTCCAGTGTAATGAATCATCACTTATTAGTGTTATTTCTGTTATTTGTTATTATAGTATAGAACTGACTGATTGTGAGCCTCAGTATAAAGCATAGAATATAACAAACACACCTGCAAATTAAAATATGCTTTTTTAGTGAATGTGCCTAATATATATTAAAAGCTCTCACATCACACAAAACCGTGTAATTAACCTTTGCAATGAAAGTATAAACTATCCTCATTAATGTATTGGCTAAACATTTGTCACTGCTCCAAATAATTTGAAGTATAGAACTATCTTTTAATTTTCTGTCAAGACAAGCAGAAAGTGCCCATTGAAAATAGGCTTGGCACAGTGGCTCACACCTGTAATCCCAGCACTTTGAGAGGTGGAGGTGAGAAGATTGCCTGAGTCCAGGGGGTTTGAGACCAGCCTGGGCAACTTGGTGAGACCTCATATCAACAGTAAATCAAAAAATTAGCTAGGCATAGTGGCATGCGCCTGTGGTACCAGCCACTTGGAAGGCTGAGGTGGAAGGATTGCCTGAGCCCAGCAGGTGGCTGAGAGCATGCCACTGCACTCCAGCCTGGGTGACAGAGTGAGACTCTGACAAAGAAAGAGAGAAAGAGAGACAGAGAGACAGAGAGAGAGAGAGAGAGAGAGAGAGAGAGAGAGAGAAAGAGAAAGAAAATAGGCAATTCTCCTGAAACCAGTCTCTTGCCTTTTGATAATAAAATAAAAATTATCAATTTTTTTCTTTTATGTTTTTCAACTTTCTCCAGGATACTGATTTCAATGTATAAAATAACCTAAGCTATGGGAACAATATGTTTTAACTACAGAGTTTAAAAGTTAGGGTATCGTCCAACTTTTTCGATTACTCTTTTTAACCAAGGCAAGATCTATTTGGAAAAAAAGTTAAATTATTTATCTTATCGTATGTATGCTCTGATTCAGGAGAAGGAGAACCACATCATATAAGCTTAAACATTTAAATATTTATTTGGGCATTTGGGTACCTCCAGTGTGCCTAACCCTGTGTGGCTTACACTATAGAAAACAAGGGCACTTCAGAAAAGACACTCTACATATATTTTAGGCTGTTGCACCCTCATGAGAATTCATGTTTGAGAGAATAAAAGTCCTTCAGTAGTTCCAAAGATAAATTAAAAGCCCTGTTAGTTCCAGGGGAAAATAAAAACTTCATAGAGAAAATGGCACTTGAACTGGGCTGTGATAAATGGATAGAATTTTGGTGGCAAGGAGTAAAATGCTGAAGACATTTATTTAAGATTAGAAGATAAACATGAATAAAAGCATATAAGGGGATTGCATGTTGGTGGAAAGCACTGAGGGAATTGAATTTGAAAAATCAGTCATTTTTTATAACAATTCTAAAGTGTGTTATAGTTTAATATAGAACTTAGAACAAACTGCAGCTATGTTTAGCAAAATTCAGATTTATAGCAATGACAGTTTTACCTGATTAGACAACATATACAAACCAGCTTCTCTCCACCTCTATTGAGTAGTTGATCATTATTAGTAGTTGAGTTAATAGAACCCATGGTTATAACAGAAGCTAAACGCAATTATTATGTTATTTCCAATTGCTCGTTAAAACGTAGAGAAATTATTAACATAGAGGGAAAGGCATAGATCTTTTCTTTTCCTTTTCCTTTTTTTTGAGTAGGAGTCTCATTCTGTCGCCCAGGCTGGAGGGCAGTGGCACGTTCCTGGCCACCGCGGCCTCGACCTGCTGGGCTCAGGTGATCCTTCCCCCTCAACCTTCCAAGTAGCTGGAACTACAAGCACTCACCACCACGCCTGGCTAATTTTTTGATTTATTGTAGAGATGGGGTCTCACCAAGTTGCCCAGGCTGTTCTTGAACCTATGGGCTCAAGCAATCCTCTCACCTCGGTCTCCCAAAGTGCTGGGATTATAGGTGTGTGCCAACATGCCCGACCTTCCTTTCCCTTTTTTTTTAAAGTCAGGATTTCACTCTGTTGCCCAAGCAGGAGTGCAGTGACACGATCACGACTCACCACAGCCACCAACTCCTGGGCTCAAGTGATCCTTCTGCTCAATCTCCCAAGTAGCTGGGACTATAGGTGTGTGCCACCATGCCCGGCTACTTTTTTATTTGTAGAAAGAAGATCTTGCTATGTTGCCCAAGCTGGTCTTGAACTGCTGGGTTCAAGCGATCCTCCTTCTTTGGCCTCCCAAAGTGCTGGGATTACAGGTGTGAGCCAACACACCTGACCTGCATAGATCTTAAGGATATAGTTGGATCAGTTTAGAAAGAACTGGCGCACAGGCTTTGGCTTTGTCACCACTAACAAGATAGAGAACGTGCTGTCATGACAGAAACTTCCCCCAGCTCCTTCCCAGTCATTCTTCATCACTCCCCAAGCAGCTGATGTTTCAATGTCTACACTCATAGCTTCCCACAGTGTATGTGTCTCTGGTTCCTCCACTCAGCCCTCCTAGATCAGTCCAGGCCCAACATGCTGAGACGCCTGCAGGTCAGCACAATATGCTGCAGACCGTCTGTCTGGCCACCCTCACAGCGTGCTTGGGAGTTCATGAACGTGTGCCGGGCAGACTATCATGTCCCCTCCTCATGGGCATAAACACACGGACATTAGGTTACACAAACTGTCATCCTGTATGGGGGTATGTTGTACTTGTTTTCATCCTAGATTCCCTGAGTTTGAACTTCCTACATGAAGTTCATGTATGGGTAAAATCATGCATGTAGTGCTTTGAGCCTGACTTGTGTCTACTTGGCAAAATGTTTCTGAGATCCATCCTGGTTGTGTGGATCAGTAGTCAGCTCCTTTGTGTTGCTGAGTTGTGTTCCATTGTGTGCCCACATCACAGTTTGTTCCTCCCTTTTCCTGGTGAGGGACCCTAGCGAGTTTCAGTGGACCATTATGAATAAAACTGCCATGAATCTTTGCATGTAGGTCTTTGTGTGGTCATCTTTTCATTTCCCATGGGTATATATATAGGAGTGGGATTCCTGAATCAGACGGTAAGTGAAAGTTTAACTTTACAAGAACCTGCCAGATGATTTTCCAGAGCGGCTATATCATTTTATACTTTGCTATATGAGAAGCAATAGATGACTGTTTGGAGCTTTAATTCCTCTTAGTTTTGGCCATTCTAATGGGTGGGTTATCTTTCTGTGTGGCTTAAAACTTGTGTTTTCATGAGAACTTCACGATGCTGAGCATTTTCAAGTGCTTATTGGCAATTTATGTATCTTTTCTGTTGTGTCTATTCAAAACTTTTGCCTATTGTTAACATTGAGCTACTAAAATAATAGTCATAAGTGCTATTTATGTTCTAGGTGCAAGTGTTTGGTCAGATGTTTTACAAATATGTTCTTCCAGTCTGTATCTTTTGGAAGCGTCTTATTTTGATGATGTTTATTTCACAATTTGTGTGTGTGTGGTCAGTGCTTTCTGTGTTTTCCTTAAGAAATCTTTGCTGGCCGGGTGCGGTGGCTCAGCCTGTAATCCCAGCATTTTGGGAGGCCGAGGTGAGAGGATTGCCAGAGCCTGCAGGTTCGAGACCAAGGCAACTTGGTGAGACCTTGTCTCTACAATAAATCACAAAAACTAGCCAGACGTGGTGGCATGCATCTGTAGTTGCAGCTACTTGAAAGGCTGAGGTGGAAGGATTGCCTAAGTCCAGCAGGTGGAGGCTGCAGTGGCTGTGAGCGTGCCACCGCACTCCAGCCTGGGTGGCAAGAGTGAGACTCCAACTCAGAAAAAAAAAAAAAAAAAGAAATCTATGCCTTCCCAAAAGTTGCAAAAATATTTTTCTCTGATTTATTCTATAAGCCTTACATGTTTATGTTTAGGCCTATAATCATCTCAAATTACTTTTGTGTATGATTAATGTATATACTGAGGTTCTTTTATTCTCATATGAATATCTAGTTGTTCCAGCACTGTCTAATGAAATAATTTGGTTCATGTTCAATTTTACTGAAATTATGTCAAGAGACAAGAAACTTTTGAAAGATTACTGACAAAAAGAAATCAGGAGGCCAGGCTTGGTGGCTCAGCCTGTAATCCCAGCACTTTGGGAGGCCGAGGTGAGTGGATTGCCTGAGCCCATGGGTTCGAGACTAGCCCCAGCTACTTGGAAGGCTGAAGTGGAAGGATTGCCAGAGTCCAGCTGGTCGACGCTGGGGTAGCCATGAGCGTGTGTGCTACTACTGCACTCCAGCCTGGGCAACGATATAAGACTTCAACTCAAAAAAAAAAAGAGAAAGTAGGAGTCAAATAGAGTAATTGACATACTTGTCATTCTTTGTACTCATACAGAAAGTATATACAAATAACTGTTAATATATTTTTGAAAATATATCCATCACATATGAATTTCTGACAGCAAAACCTATTACCTAAATAAACTAACAAAACTAGTTAACATGGAAACGGTGTTCTATCTGCTGTAGAATTCTTTTAAATTAGCTCAAACATCACATCCTCAACGTTGTCTTTCTCTGATTATCCGCTCTAATGTGTTCCCATCTGCCACCCCGCTCAGCAGTCATTCTCTGTCTTCTTGCCCTGCTCATTTTTTCATTAACTAAAATTACTGTGCTTTTTACTTAGCAATTTCCCTCACTAGGAAGTAGGACCCACTAGTGCAGAGACCTTATCTGGCTTATTTTCTATCGTATTCCTAGGACTTCAACAAAGTCACAAAGCCTCTCTGTTTTCACTGAATGAATAGATTAATAAATGAATCAATTTTTGAATTTTCTACAATGAAAATTTTTCCTTTAATAGCAAGGGAAAAAATACTTGGACGAGATATGTTGCTTGAAGGGCAATCCTGTACTGGAGGAATTTTCACCTGGTATGTAACTCAAGCCCTCTCTGTTGTTATATTAGTGATTATCAGGGCTTATTTTGGCTGCTCTGTTTTTCTTGCAGGATCTAGGTAGGCATCTCCATTCTACAGAAAGGTTGTGAATTAAATATAAAAGCACAGGAATCTGGAAGGCAAATCTCCCCATATGGTATAAACCATGTCATGTATCGCAATTAGTGGGCAAAGCCTGTATTGTCCATAATGTCATGATAACACTCTGTGAAACTTCCAGGATTACAAATTCCAACCCCATGTTAGGGCTATGACTGCCTCGCCTTCTATAGCGGGTGTCAGTCACTGTCAGCCTTCTGGTCTGCGACCATCTCTCTTCTCCCCGCCCTGCCGCCCACAGTTCTACTTCATGTCTCTCAGCCTCCCCTACATTCAGGTCCTATCCTATCATGACCAATGTGACAACTACTGGTTACTACTAAACTTCCATGTGTCTCTGTTCTTCAGAACCTGCACTTTGAAAAAATCTAAACAGGGAAATGCTGCCGTCTGTCTTTTCTATATTTGTGCCTTGGCTTTAAGCTGTCGTGGAAGTATCAAAATTTTATCTCCTTTTGCCCTAGAGTGGCTTACTGTGTTCCAATCTTTGGATGCCTTTGAATAGGCAAGACTGAGTGAAGTCAGGCTACAGTGACTGAATATTTTCACTTTCCCAACAAGACAACAGGAGTGGGAGACAGTACTCTATAAGTGAGAATTTGTCAAGCCTTCACAGGTAGTGGGCAACCATCATTTCCACACCTGATGCAATGATTAAGTCACTTGGAAAAGAGCCAACAACAAAAGGGTAATACTAGCCTCCAGGATTAAAAATCTGTCTCATTCTTTTGGGGTTAGGGCATTTTTTTTTTTAAATTTAATACTGGATCTCACTTCGTTGCCCAAGCTGGGGTATGGTGACACGATCATAGCTCACTATAACTGCAAACTCCTGGACTCAAGCAATCTTCCTGAGTAGCTAGGACTACAGATATACCACCATGCCTGGCTACTTTTTTTTTTTGGAGGGGGCTTGGAGTCTCACTCTTGTCACCCAGGCTGGAGTGCAGCGGCACGCTCATGGCCACCGCAGCATCGACCTGCTGGGCTTAGGCGATCCTTCTGCCTCAGCCTTCCAAATAGCTGGGACTACAGATGCATGCCACCACACCTGGCTAAATTTTGTGATTTATTGTAGAGATGAGATCTCATCAAGTTGCCCAGCCTGGTCTCGAACCCTTGGGCTCAGTCAATCCTCTTGCTTTGGCTTCCCAAAGTGCTGGGGTTACGGGCTGAGCCACTGTGCCCAGCTGCCTGGCTAATTTTTATTTTTTGTAGAAACGAGCCTCACTATGTTGCTCAGGCTGGTCTTGATCTCCTAGCCTCAAGTGATTCTTCTGCCTTGGCCTCCCAAAGTGCTGGGTTTACAAGCATGAACCACCAAGCCCAACTGCAAACTTTTATACATAAGAAGTAAAAGCATCAAAATGGGGCTCTGATTAGGTTTTATTCATATAGTGGAATAAACAGATGGACCTATTTCTCAAACATTTTTTTGAAAATTATTCATATGATAATCTTTTTCAAAATAATCAATGCAAAACTTCTAGTACGTTCCTGTGATTGATGGGTTTGTTTTCTTTGGCAAACATGACTTCTAGGGCAGGCAGCTAAATAGAAGACTTGATGTCAGAAAACTTAGCAGCTTGCTGTTGTATGCTAACCTGATTTTCTATGAGGTTTGTAGTAAATGAAACTCTCTGTGTGACAGTTTTCTTTTTTAGATCCTAACACTGACAGCTGTTTTGTTAAATTTTGTGGTTACACAAATTTTGGTATCAATTTCAGCAATTTTTTATGCCTCCCATGTCCCCCTAAGGATAAATGGGCAGTTGCGAGAAAGTAGTCACAGGGGACTTCCACCTATCTATTGCTAAATGCTGCTGGAGAAAAAAGTTTCCCTGTGGAACAGGCTGAGTTTACTATAACTCTATGGATGTCCACTTCAGCTGGAACCACACATTCCCTGACAGTCCTCTATTTTCCAACTCACCTCTTTTTCTTATTTTCAACCATATAGTTTTAAAAAATCTCCACAATTTTCATACCACTATCCACTTCATTATCAAAACTCCAATTGCTCCAAATCTCTCTTTGTTCTCAGAAAAAGACTTACTTTGCTTAGAAAATGGAAGTTGTCTGAAAGATACTTTTGCATTCTCACCACAATTATACAAAACTACTAGAATCCAAACCCAACTCCTCCACCTTCTTTTCTATTACCATAGAAGAAGTCTCCCTCTTCTGTTGAAAACTTCTCAAGCTGTGGTCGGCACCTGTAAGAAGGTTCCCAGTGATTCCCACTTCTTGGTTTTTCCTGCCCTTGTACAATCTCCTCTCTTGAAGAAGCTTGCATACAATGACTTGCTTCTAATAAGTAAAATACAGTGAAAGTGATAGAATGTCACTTCCAAGTTTTAGTTACCAAAAGATTGTGATTTCTTTTTTTTTTTTTAAATTTAATACTGGATCTCACTTCGTTGCCCAAGCTGGGGTATGGTGACACGATCATAGCTCACTATAACTGCAAACTCCTGGACTCAAGCAATC